>NQII01004120.1:173207-219391 GCA_002778355.1 Clitarchus hookeri
AGACACGTGCCATGGGCCACATGCCGCGAGGCCAGGCCGGCCTGGGAGGAAGGGGTGGACAGGCAGTTAACACATGCCGAGGTAATGCTGAGTTATGCTAGCAACTCGCCGATGCACCAAGTAAAAGACGTGAGAACATAGACACATGCCGAAGTGAGATACATGATAAAAGGGCTGACAGTGTTTGGCAGTATGGCCACAGGCCATCATCCCCTTCACCCTCCACCCGAGGAGACCCGTGGAAAAATGCTGACAGAGTTGACATGTGGTGGATGCCGAGGGGAAGTTAAGAGTCCTGGCACATGGACGAACAAGTTAGTTGTTCAGTGGCCTCGCCGAGATGCAGAGATAGACAGTTGCACCACACCGAGACGCGAAGTGAGTCAGTCGCGTGATTCGTGTAGAGACATCAGTCGAGGCCGGGGAGCAGACCCTGGCAGGGTCAGTCAGTGATGTAGAGTCAGTTGTATCACCTCACCAGGACACGGGGTCGGTGTTGGAAATCCGTGCTGAGAGGCGGCAGTCGGGTGGGCGCTCGCTAGGGATGAGGGAGTCAGTCAGTCGAGGCCGGAGAGCGGACCCCGGCAGAGTCAGTGATGTAGACCAGTTGTAATATAGCGCTGGAAGGCGGCAGTCGGGCGAGGCTCGCCAGGAGCACCACACAGGCATGTGAATTAAGTTAGTCGTGCGACACCGAGAGCAGGAGTCGAGTGGTGGCCTCAATGAGGGGCGCCATGCCGAGAGGAAATAGACAGCCCTGGAAGGCGATGGTCGCGTGGGGGCTAGCCAGGAGCACCATGCCAGGACACGATGTGAGTAGTCGTGCGACGCAGAGAGCGGGAGTCGAGTGGTGGCCTCGATGAGGGGCGCCACACTAAGAGATAGTAGATGGTGCTGGAAGACGACAGTCAGGAGGGGGCTCGCCAGGAGCACAATGCAGGGACGCGAAGTGAGTAGTCGTGCGACGCCAAGAGCGGGAGTCTAGTGGTGGCCTCAACAAAGGGGTGCAACCACGAGTGAAGAGTCAGGAGTCGTAAGTTGAGTCGCAGAGGAAAGAACCAAGGAACAGCCAGTCGTGGATAGCCATCAACAAGACCGAAGCGTCAGCCCAAAGCAGAAAGTCAGCTATACTGAGCTGAGAGCCTGTAAAGGGCCGCCCAGCTTACCAGACCTCAACCTACCGCCAGAACACCCAGAACTACAAATACAGCTAACTACCAGCATCGTCGCTCAAGGGACATTTCCCGATGCCTAGCATTCCCCCAAGACGTCAGAAGCAGTTAGCATGAGTACTTTAAGCTGCTCTTAAGGCTCCCAATTCACAGGGTACCATCTCGGAGTAAGTATCTATGTGTATTCTTTCGAGACAAATATAACCTAGTAAACTGAAACACTGAGTGACTACATTATTGTTTACCCTCAACATTCAAGGCACCCATACTCTGTGACTGGGAGAGGTAACTTGTACCCTACGAACCACTCTGTATACCACAGGTGTCGAGTAGCATCAAGTTATTTTTGGCGCCCAACATGGGGTGCAGTGACTTCTGTGTAGGCAGAAAACAAGAACCAGACTACACCCGAGAGAAGGGGTCTCGCCCCCACCGAGTTAGTCAGGATAAAGAAGACTTTGGGGAGTCTAAAACCCCATGGCGCTCAAAAATTAGCCCGAGATGAGTCAATTTTATGAGGCCAGCAGACAAGGAATTAATTAGTACGAGGGAGAGAAGGGATCATCGAAGCGAAGGGAGATTGGCGAGGAGCAGAATGGAGCGGGAATGTGGACGAAGAGGAGAAAACCGAGGAGGCGAAGGGAAATTAGTAGGAGCGGAAGAGAGGGCGAAAGGGGACGAGGAGAAGAGAGTGAGGAAGCTAATGGGAAATAGCAAGGAGCGGGAGAATAGATTCAGAGAGCAGGAGTGGGCGAGAGGACGAGATGGAAGAGAAAGAGGAAGCAAAAGTAGAAGAAATAGGCCTCTAGACCACCGGATGGTGGACAATGGCGTGGAGATAGAGGGCAAAATCGATAAAGCCGCACCACCTCCAGCTATCTCAGGCCTATCTCAGTGAGAGTCCCAAGGACACCTGAGATTACGGGCCGGCCGATAACAGTGCCCGGAGCGCCAGTGAGACCTGCTTACCGGGCCAAAAGTATGCACGAGCGGGAAGAAGTGAGCGGAGGAAAACAGGCGCGCGAATGGGAAGAAGCGAGCAAAGAAGGATGGGAGAGCGAAGCAGAAGTAGCATGTGGAAGGGAACCGGCGAGCGGGAGAGAAGAAGGAAGCAAATGGAGGCAGGCAGCGAGTAAGGAAGAGAAAAGTAGGTGAAAGCGAAGAAAAATTAAAACCGTGAATTGGGGAGCAGAAGAGAAGAGAGCGAGGAAGCTAAGGGAAATACACCGACAGAGAACCAAACCCGAGCAAACATTGAGGAGGCGAGGATGTACCGGGGGACCGCAGCCGACAGAGGACGAGTGCCAGCCGCAGTCTGGAGATGGCCCCATGACACCAGAATGAGAGGATGGCGATGTACCCCTCCCCCCACATGGTGTCCAAGTCCCAGTGCGGGCCGAGACGCCCCTAATCCAACTGAAACAGACTCTGTGTGGCATGAAGTAAGTCTGTTTACCTCATGTCACCCGCTGAGAGAACTAGGGCAGGGTGCCCGACCTGATGCCGAAACATAAGTGCTACTACAAAGGGCCGGACGTCCCAGAGCCTCGAACGGCCATATGCCGGTACCTGTGTTTAATAAGTGTTAAGTTATGAATATAGGCCATCAGCCGAGTTATACTGTGTTTAATTTTTTATACCAATGATATTGTGTTTTTGCTTCCGCCTACCGCAAGACCGCTTGTATAAGTGTCAGAGAGGCCGGGCATTAGTTTCAACTCGGGAATAGAGTTTCCAACCTAGTAAGATAAGAGCGTTTTTTTCCTTTGAATGGCCTACGTGCTGCCATACCAGTAAACCATGTCACTATACGTAACAGCTGCCAGGCAGCCTTGTTCGATTACTGGCCGTCTGCCTACCTTAACTTCTTTGCCACTGCTTAAGAAAGCCCCCGATTTACCAGGGCGGCAGAAGCAGAGAAGATAAAATAAGTTGAAAATTACTGTGATCTGGATGGATCACTTAGAGCATGTTGTGTAACAAGTGTTCAAATATGTTTGTAAATAATGTAAGGGAGTCCGAGACGTGTTACCCTGTTGTTTTAGCGAGTTCAAATATGTAACATACCAGTATGTAGTCTAAAAATGATGTTATAACTTGTCAAGTAACATGCTTTCCACAGCAGAAGTAGGCCCTATGACAGTCTGTCAACTTTTGTGCCAATCCCCAAACACCATAGATTAAGTGAATTAAGTTTTTAACCACCCAGTAGACTTCCCAAAGGTTTGTATGGCCTGCGATGTTGTTTGAAAAAACAATGTACTTTGTAAATAGCCAGCCTTCAGCGGTATGTTTGCTTACCGCAGAGCCCCAGGTTAAAACTTCCCTTAACAGCCAGGCCAGCACGCCTGATAAATAACAGAGGCTCACGACCTTGAGCGACGAACAGCTGGCCGACCCGGACTAGGGCGAGAAGGAAGGAAGAGAGACAGGGAGAAGTAGGTAACAGCTGTCTGCGTGACACATGGCGAGGCACGATATAAATGCCGCACCAGCCGCAAGCGGACGGCCGCACAGGGAAAACCCGCAGAAGAGAGGCAAGAAAGAGGCGCAATTACAAGAGCCGACACCTTGGTGTGGGTGTGTCAGCATCGCACCAGCCGGGGGGAATTGACATGTGTTGCATTGTTAGTATTAGCAGCGCAGCTGTCACACCCCGCCATCTTAAACCAGTGTAGCCCCCCCCCCAGTAGACATGTGCTGTGGGCCACATGCCCGGTGGGGGCTCGCCAGGAGCACCACATCGGTACGTGAAGTGAGTAGTCGTGCGACACCGAGAGCGGGAGTCGAGTGGTGGCCTCAACGAGGGGCGCCATGCCGAGAGGAAGTAGACAGCATCGGAAGGCGATGGTCGGGTGGAGGCTCGCCATGAGCACCACGCCGGAACGCGAAGTGAGTAGTCGTGCGATGCCGAGAGCGGGAGTCGAGTGGTGGCCTCAACGAAGGGCGACACACAGAGAGAAGAGTCAGGAGTCGTATCGTGAGTCGCAGAGGAGAGAATCCCGGAACAGGCAGTAGTGGATAGCCATCAACAAGACCGAAGGGTCAGCCCAAAACAGAAAGTCAGCTATACTGAGCTGAGGGCCTGTAAAGGGCCACCCAGCTTACCAGACCTCAACCTACCGCCAGAACACCCAGAACTACAAATACAGCTAAGTACCAGTATCGTCACTCAAGGGACTATTCCCGACGTCTAGCATTCCCCTAAGACGTCAGAAGCAGTTAGCACAAGTAATTTAAGTCACCCTTAAGGCTCCCAACTCGCGGGGTATCGCCTCGGAGTAAGTATCTATGTGTATTCTTTCGAGACAAATATAACCCAGTAAACTGAAACACCGTGTGACTACATTATTGTTCACCCTCAACATTCAAGGCAACCATACTCTGTGCCTGGGAGAGGTAACTCGTACACTACGAACCACTCTGTATACTACAGGTGGCGAGTAGCGTCAGTTGTGTATTTTACATGGTACCTTCACAGTTTATAGAAGAGCAATAAAATCAGACTTTGTACGTTTCAGTTACTCTGCTTGTATTATTGTGAAATGTTCAGTCAAATAATTTGCATTCTTTGATGCCACATTATTTGTAGCACACCACAACAATAAGTACCGTTAACACATTATTTGATCTGGGAGCTGGAAAATACAACATACCTTGTACTTAATATTACTGAATAGTGTGTACAAAGTTTTCTGTTGCTGTGTATATACACAGGCATGAGTATATTCACATTTATAATTCTTCTGGATAAACTAATTTTTATTAAATGATTTATAAGAAAATTAAACTCTGTGCCCTCTCCTCCTTTGCATGTACGATTTTGTAGCAGCTTTACAACATAAATAGCTGCTTAGATATATTTTATATAAGTCTACATACAGACCCATCAATTACAGCATTAGTCATGTATGAAGCAATAGAGGAGCAGGATGGGCATTTTCCCTCGTCTTTTCCTCGGAAGAGAAAAAGTTAACTATGGGAATAATAAAGTAAAGACATTACCAATCGCATTATACTGTGAATTCCAGAAATAAATTTAATATATCTTTCTTGTGTGAGAATGACACTAATATACTGACCAATAAATCTGTTAATTTGACTACATTTTCCCCAAATATGATTTGTCATCCTCATATCACATTTAAGGGGGTTTGTAACGCCGAAATTGTAGTCTATAATCTTTCACCTATTTAATTTTTGAGGACAATCTGGAACAGATAGTAGCCAAGAATTTATTTAATGTTTAAATACTAGTTGACATAACATTGTGTTCTTAATATTTTATAATACATTACTTAATTTGAGGCACAAAGAAAAAGCCAAACTAATAAATCTGTATAATAAAATACTATAGGATAACTTGAATTTTGTAGTACTTCTTTTCCAGTATTCTCAATTTCTTTACCATAAGACTAATTGGTATATATTTTATACAATACTTACATAATAATACATAAAAAACAACACAAATAACCATTAATTACTCAGAATTCGAAACTAAACTTCATTGTATGAAGAGAACACATAAATAACCTTATCCACAGAACATGCTTACGAGAGACTGTGGCTTACCGCCATGGGGGCATAAATATAACTATTGCTGAGAGCTACTTGAACACATTAAAACAAAATAGTCACAGTCAATGATAAATCTCAACATACCAACCCATAATATTCACGAGAAACACGAACAGACTGGTCTTGCTTTTGGCAGTGATAAATCGAAGGAGTTGGCAACCACTCTCCACAAAGCTGCATCACTACTTGTAACTGGAAAAGTCTGCGAATTTTCCATTCTTCCCTCAAAGCAACACTGCAGATTTCAGTGATGTAGCACACTGGCTAACATGCAGTGTATGGCAGTCAGCACCCTTGCCCAGAAATATCATATTTATTACTGCTCTCTATTTTGTGGTTGCTCTCTGTTTAACGTATGTTTTGCTGCCACAATTTTCGGTTTTGTGCCAAATTTCCTAATTTAAGCCTAGCAGCTTACATTTTCTGCTAATCTATTTCACAATATTCACACTTGTTATCAGGAAAACCACTGAATTTAAGTAGAATTTCCAGTATTATAGCTAAAGCCTTGTAATTATGGCATAGGACAATCATAAACATCGAAATGCAGAGCACTGCAATATAAGTACAGCATCTTTCCTTATTTCCGAGTACAAACATGTAAGGAACATTGCGGACTTTGACATTGGCGTGTAGGTATTCTTTGGGTAATTACCAGTCCACCACTGCACCATCTTCAACTCATTTCACTCTCAGCGGCGCTCAAGACATTGCTGTTAAACGCCGACCATAAGAACATCTCAATATCAACTTCCCAACAAATGTAATAAACTTTGTATTACAGATCACTATGATTCATGTGCAAAGTCTTGATCATTGAATAAGAAAACAATAAATTTCTTATATAACTAATGAGCCTACTTTCCTCTGAATGGGTGATAATAATTTTGAATGAAGTTCTGAAAAGCTTAGATGGTAGAGAGGCCTTGACGTATTATTGATAGCAATATTGTTATAGATTGAACCAGAAATATATGCAACAGTAGTGATACAATTACAAAAACACACATGCCTTACCCAGGACTCAAACACAGAAAACCTCATACAATAAGCTAGCACGAAATGAAATGCATTACTGAGGTAGGATTCGGAGCGTCAACTTCGGATATAATCAGTCTGATGATTTGAATGATAGAATTTACTAACCTGAAACATTTACAAGGCTGCCAGTTTGAAAATAAGTGTCTGAGCTCCTTACAACACCTAAGTTTACATGGCCTACTGTAGTACTACTTTACTACTTGTCTGAATAATTTGGTGGTAATCGGTTGCCTGGTCCTTGAGATATGGCATAAAAGTTTTATTTTCTTATTTGGCACTAGCTTACAAAATTGCCTAGAACAAGTTCTGTGTACGATGTTTATTATATATACTCTCAACATACAAAGTTTGGCTAAAATTAGTTAAATTGTTTAATAGATATAATTTTACAAAAATACATGGCTGCTATTTTGAAAATAAATATCTGACCTCACTTAAATCATGTAATTATACATGGCCTTCTGTTGCACTTATGTTGTGAAAACTTTGGTGGAAACTAGTTGAATTTTTCTGGAAGTATGTAAAAGAATTCAGTTTTCTAACCTGGCACTATTTTGCTAAAAGGCCAGAAAAAGAGTATCTCTATGTATAACTGATAATTCCAATGAATAATGCTAGTGTGAAAAAATTGGTTGATTTTTGTTGAATTATTTAATAGATAAAACATACTAACCTAAATTATTTATACTAACATTATTAAAAAAGGTCTGCCGTAGCAAAAACATGTTATTTTACATACCTTACTGTAACACTACTGGCGTGTATAAAAATGTGATGGGAATCGGTTGACTGGTCCTCAACATATAGCAAAAAATAAATCTCAATTTTTTCATGTGATCATCTTTGTAACTGTAGTACAAAAAGTTTATGTATCAGCACATTCGATGAATGTCATAGATAGTGCCACTATACAATATAAAGTTAATGTCGGTTACATATTTTCGTAGATACAGCACACTAAGTTAAAATGTTTTATAGCCGCCATTATGAAAATAAGTGTCTGATATACTTAAAACCTAAAAATTAATATCGCCTACCACAGAACAACATCTTCGCCAGTTTTGGTAGGAATGGGTTGAATGCATTCCCAGGTACGACATAACAACTTTATATTTAAAGTGTGGCTATGTTAAAAAAATGGTGGAGAAATGAAACCATTTGTATACAAATTTGATTGTTATAATATATATTGCCAGCATTCAAAGATAGGGCTTGAGTTGAATTTTGTTTCGTAGTTTTGTAGAAATAATGAACTAAGCAAAAATGTTTTGATAACTACCAAAACATATAAAATTGCATGGTCTAGTAAAGTGCTACCTGTTTGCCAAATTTGTTGCGAGTCTGTTGGTTTTTTCTGGAGATATGACAACATTTTTAATTTGTCTTTTAGTGATATCTTGTAAGATGGCGGAAAGAGACTTTGTGTGGACACATTTGATGGTTGTAATATATACTGCCAGCATACAAAGTTAAGTTGCAATAAACTTTATGGTTTCGAGGATATAGCATACTAAACCAAAATTGATATATGGCCACAATTTTTAAAATAAATCCCTGACCTACTTAAAACATACCAGTTTACATCAACTGCCGCCATACTACTGAAGGGCCAAATTTAGTGGTAATCTGTCAATTGTTTCCCGAGATGACATACAATTAAGTTATTTGTGTAGCACTTTCTTCCAAAATGGCGGATAATAGTACGGCTGTGTAAACCAATTTGGTGTTTTTAATATATGCTGCCAGTATACAAAGTTAAGTTATAATAACGATATAACCGCTATTTTTAAAACAAGTATATGAACTTAAACACATTACATTACATCACCTGTCACATTACTACTTGTTTGCCAAATTAATCAATTGTTTCCCGAGGTATGACATAGAAACTTCATTACTTCTTGTGGCACCATCTTACAAAATGGGGGATAAAAGTAGCTAAGTGCTGGTATATATGATGGGTGTAATAGATTCATTGAGCTTACCAAATTTGGTCAAAATAGTCAAATGGTATGGCAGATATAAAAAATAATACTAAAATACTTGTATGTCTTCCATTTTAAAAATAAGTGTCTAACTAATAAAAATATTATACATTTACATGTCCATTCATACTATTAATTACTTTCCAAATCTCGCTAGAATTGGTTAAGTAAGTTTCTAGTTATAAAATAAAAGTTTTATTTATTCATCTGACTCTATATCAATTTATTAATAGAATGCATACATTATGTACTGTCAACATACAAAATTTAGTTTAAATTGGTTTATTGGTTTCCGAGATACGACATATCATTCAACATTTTAAAGTGATCGACATTTTAAAAGTAAGCTCCTGGTGTGGTGAAAAACTATAAAATACAGATCTCCTTACTAAATACTATATTTGTACCGAATTTTGTGAAATTTGGTTCTTGCATTCAAGAGTTTAAGGAGGTGACACACATGTGCAGACACACACATAGACACACAGAAACACAGACATGAAAGTGATCTCATAAGCCTTTCTTTTCCTCGGAAAGTAGGCTAAAAATACAGCGTAAAGTGCCCGCCAGCTTTATTGGCGGGTGGCGAGCAAGCTAAGTGCCTTATTACTTTTGCGTAATAATAGTACCTTTCCCAGTTTGAATGCATGTTAAGCTTGGGACTGGCTTTTTAATTTATGGGCATACAAATTGTTTGTGCCATTGCTAGAACTCTTGGAATGGTATTCTAATTCTTGGAATGCTACAATGGCCTCAACAACTGCCACTGTAATATCCAAAATTGTTGGAGCGTATTTACATTGTTCAAGGCAATTATGTTGTACGCAAGATGACATATTCAGCCTTTTCCGGCATTTAAATCATAACCTTTCGTTTGTTTTTACCCCGCAATTTTCCATATCTCCACAGCCCTCCCCATTATTGAGTTTTTTTTAGATGGAAGCTGAACATGAAAATGTGCATGTGGAATAAATCAGCAAGTTCAGTAGACCCTCAAAAATACGGTTCAGAATATTTTTGAAACATTATTAAATTAGAAAATTACACCATTATTAAATTAGATAATTACACCAAAGTAGTTAGGTTTGGTTCTTCCGAAGGCAAGGACTGGGGGCTGAGGCACCGAGGCGCCTTCTGCTATCTAGAAATTTCCCGTTTTTCCCTTAAAATTACCCGTTTATCCCTAAAAATCAACCATTTTCCCCTTAAAAATTTCCTTAAATCACAAAAAAATAAAAAAGATCTAAAAACCAAGGAACCTTTACAGTTGCCTAACCCTCCCTCCACTCAACCCCAATACCCTAACCAACAAACCCACCCCTCACAAACTTCCCCACAACCATGAAAAAAGAAAAAAAAGAAACAGAAACAAAATTTAAAATTCGGGGAACATAAAATGTTAATGTCACACTCCCCATCCGCCATAAATTACACTTCCTACCCCTCACCTTCTCACATACAAATCTTAAAAAATCGCAAAAATTAAAATAATTCTAAAAATCGAGGAAAAGATTACATTGATGACTCCGACCACCATATTGGATGACAGTGACTTTGACCATGACTTCAATGACCTTAAATACAAAAATCAAGAAAAAATGGTAAAAAATCGAACAAATTCATAAAAATCGAAACAATTGTAATAATCAAAGAGTATGTAACATTACCTCACACTCCACCTGCTCGACCCCAGCACCCTAACCAACACCCCCACCCCCCAACAACCATCCCCAAATGATAAAATTTATAAAAACATAGCATAAAATTATTCTAAACATCGAGGAAAAAGATAACTCCGACCATTATGTCGTTTCCGACCGTCATATTGTTTCCTAATTACATTCGTTAAACCCCGCCATCTTGGATGTCGTCTGCTGTAGTTTTCTCGTCTTCTGCTTAAATACACCACTACTGCTTATAATGTTGTTTATTGCTGTGCCACTGTCATCCACCATCATAGATGACGTACCCGCAACCTTCATTCAATTGTCGCCTGGTAGAGACGCTGTTGTCGCTATCGCTCGGGCATCATGTGGGTTTTCTTGTCGTCTGCTAGAGTGCACCGTTATTGTCTGCCATGTTTGCTTATGGCAGCTAAAGTATACCTAATTACTCACTTCTGCTCGACTGCCAGTATGTTTACTAATTACTTATGCTATCCCATCCTTCTAGATTTAGTCGCCTGCTATTTACTTGGTCCCCTCGAACCACCATCTTGGATTCCAAGTTGCTTCTCGATTTAGGCACCAGGTCACCACCTTTCTTCGCAGCCTTCTGATTACTCGTTCCCCTCGAACCCGCCATCTTGGATTGAATCACTCCCACTAACTTAAATTGTCATATGACCTTAACATTTAACCATTTAAATCTTCCATTTAGTTTGTCATTTGCGTTTACTAGAAAATTATTGGAGTTGTACTAGAGCAGGGTCAGTCATGTAGAAATTTTGTAGGACCTCTCTTCAACATGTACTGCACTGAAGCAGGTCCGGTCAGGCATGGTTTGACCTTCGCACTCCTCGCTTAATTTCTCAGGGTCAAATTCTACCACTACAACAGCATACTTCCAAGTTTGTTGTGTCCAACCTGTTGAAAATGTATTACAATATTAATCCATTCTAATTTTTTGTGCAATTATTTTCAACATATACCTCTGTTACCATGTTATTGATCATTCACATTCAGTGATAGGCCACTACAGCAAATATTTAAGTACTAAATTCATATAATACATTTTGCCCACATAATTTTATTTATTTTAATTATCATGCTCACTTACAGTACCGACATGTAGTGGCAGATCTGAAAACCAAGGCCATCATATTCCCTATATTAAGAAGGCAGGCAGGGTACAACACCATTAAGAAATAAAACAGTTTTTTTATTAATTCAAAACATACATATTTTTACATACAGCAGTCTTCAAACATAATCAAAAGACAGAATCCCAACAGTCTCCATACCATTGATGTGGCATCTTTCCAGCAACAGGCTCACTTTTCATGTAATGATTATAATCGGTTTCTACACAGTTTAAGGAAGTTTACGCTAGCAAGAATCCAATCAGAACCCTTAGCCATATACTGTATACTCTTCTTCACGAGAAAGTTTATGACCCAAGAAAAACTCAGCCGTTACTAATCAATCATACCACCCAACACACCACTTATACCATCCATCATACCTCAAGTGTACCAAGCAACTATAGAGTTCAAATCAGCCCATAACCCAACACTCATTCCATCTGCTCTGCTAATCGAAACCATGTATATTAAACACCCTGATCACACACTATAACTCAAGCATACCATCTGTTCTACCGACACCAGACGAAATATCCTCACCGTCCACTATAACTAAAGCATACCTCGACCAGTCTGCCAACACAAGCCTTACCGAATTTTCCTACTGTCCATACCTTCTGCTCTACAAGCCGACACCAGACAAATATACTAGACAGCATACCACCCACCAATACTCAACAATACAACAGCAAAACCAACCAAACATACAGTCCCTGCCATACAAAGCCATCTCCAACACCGCGACACAATCAACTTCTCATAACATCCACCATACCGACAGATACCAGCAAAATACACGGACCGCCTATACCAACCACTTTAAGTTAAGCATGTTTTAGCAGTATAGGATTCACCGGAACACATATACTGACCATTCCATTTGACATACACTGGCCATATTTAGACAATTATACTGGAAACCCTACATTCCAACCATTCATCCTTCATAACCCAAGAGTACCAAGCATCTATACATTTGAGAATATCCTATAACCAAACACCCATTCGATATGCTCTACCAATCGACAGAAGACAAAATTTACTAACCACCCTTATCACCCACTATAACTCAGCATGCCTCAACCATTCAGTTCGCACAGAGGCCTTACCAAAAAAAATGCCTTTTACCCATACCATATGCTCTACCGACCGACACCAAAAATTATACTTAGCAACATACTACCCAAAGTACCATACATACCACACCTATTAATATATAAAAACATCATAACTATAACATGTCTGTCTTAGCATCATTACCAGCAGACACCCCCCAAATATTCAAGACACAATACCAACCAAACAATTCTAACTATATACTCAGAGACCATGCCAAACATATCATCACCAACAAACCAGTCGATTATACCAGCCATCCATACCATTAACCACACCGACCAAAATATAGCGTGTACCATCCCTCCAGCATACCAAACATCAATATCAACCACTATATCAACCAAAAAACCAACCATTCATACCAATAATTGCACCGAAAAAACCTACCAGATATCATACCTTTTGCATGTCAAATAATTTTAGCGATAACTGCAGTGGTACTGAGTATCATTCAGATCATAACTTTCACCATAACACTAGTTTACCAACATGCCATCTGCCAACAACAGCGACCACTATACCAGATAATCATACCAGCTATATCAACATGAACCAAGCATATACACTAATAACGAAAAAACAATATCATCCAAACCAAATTTATCATTTATAACCCAAGCATACCCCAGTCATGCCATTAACGATACAGACCATATCAAACACTGACCTCAGACATACCGACCACTCATAATAGTAAAATATATTGACTACTGTATCGAATGCCATTTCATGTAACCTCACAAGTTATTCATATAAACAAACCATTCCATATGTCCAACTAACCAAATATTCTAATCATAAATTCAACCGTACTGTCGTAACATCCAAACCATCGATTTAACCATCTACGACAATGATAAAGATTTAGTTCTCAGATGCCATACCAACATACATACCATCCAATGATGCTAACCAACCATACCAGCCAAGCATTCTGCCCTCTCGCACTAACTGAGCATTCCATGAAACCATTACACTTATACAAATAAATTATGCCATTAAGCCATTCTGCCCACAACATTGAACCTAATATCTTATCATACCACCAAACCAACCGAACATACGATCAGGTCATACCCTATCAACATAACATATATACCTACCATACAATCAAACTAGCTGTACATCAACCATATATTCGGTCAGAAAGTTCTAAAAACATTGTAAATAACCCTAATTTCTAAACATCAATACTATCATTCAATACTGATAGACTACTCCAACAAGTCATAACAAATATACAATCAAAACCAACTGTATAATCAAGTCATACAATTAGGTCATGCCATCAAGATGTATCAGTTATGAAAGTAACCCATTCATACAGACGAGTCATACCAATAATTCTGGCTAGCTGTGCTGACAGACAATATAAGCTGACCATTTCAAGAGACAGCCAAGAAGACATACGCCCAGAGACCATGCGAACAAATGTTTATAATCATACTACTCAGCTCTGCCATTAAAACATTTCATCAAACGTATCTGTCCATAACAACAACAATAGGGTGCAGAGCAGCATAATTTAGGTGCTTATTGCAGTTTGTGCGATGCTTGCAGTGCGTGTGGTGCTAATTGTGGTGCTTGCAGTGCTATCTGCGGTGCATGCGGTGCTAATTGCTGTGTATGCATTGCTAACTGCAGGGCATGTGGTGCTAACTGTGGTGCATGAGGATGTGATTGCAGAAGCATAGAATCAGTGCTGTAAATTTTAGAATGTCTTTAAAATATCACTCCAAGTAAACTGTCAGCGACAAGGTTATACGTAGTCTCACATCTAAACAAAACTTCAGTTTTCTTACACTTCAGTAGGATGCTAAAAACATTATCAATTGAAAATAATTTATTAAGTTTCTGCAGCTTACTGTATAGAGGGCCATCGTTCATATCAATATAATGTTAATTAAATACGTTGACTAGCATTCCCACCAAACAACCATATTATAATCAACATTATCCAAAAATACAACCAGATATTTCAACCACCACACAATATCAACTGCCATAACATAACATTTGTCAAGAAACAAACCAAGCAGCTATCCTTAGGAAATATTCCAATAAAATATTATATTACTTGAAACCTCAAATACATGAACATATCATAATATCAGTCGTTACCCACAGCCCATGCCATTAGAAGAAAACCAGTAATACAAAAAAATGGCATTTCAATAGGTCATATTAACAAGTCATACCAGCCATACAACCAGACCAGCAGTGCTGACTCAACAGTGGTGACTCCACAGTGGTGACTCCACGGTGCTGAATCCTCACTGCTGACTCCCCAGTGTTGCCTTCACACAGTACAGACACCTCACAGGTATGTTTAAGAACTGATAGATTTTCTTTGGTTGCAGTAATTTATATCACCATCCTACCAGTTGAAGGCGAAGCTATGTTGTAATGTCTATAGTCAGGTAGGGGAAATCGGTATGTGCCTATTTGCTAAGTGGATGGTGTCCACTTGTTCTCAGCTCTAGATGATTAATTGAAGCCAGGGTCCAACCCAAACAGTTAGTGAACATTTGTTCTTCCTCATGACATAACTTGTGTATACTATTGTCAACAGTGCTTTCTATTACATCTACATGATACACATTTACATTCGAGGTCTTGTAGGCTTGCACCATATTCATGCAAAATAAAAAAGAACTCGTACATCTATAATTTTCACAAGACTGACTGAATCACAGCCACCGACTTCTCACAGCCACCTGCCGACTGACTCCTGCCGACTAACTCCTGTCGATTGAATAACATCTAACATCTAAGTCATTAAAAATATATATTCATTTATATATGCAGATTCTTCATCACGTTAATTGAGTGTAGAGTCGGACATCAACCAATTGTCATATGGCGCATTTTAGATACTGTTTGACAAGCTTTTGGCTGACGAATTCTCGAGCTAAACGAGCAGATGCTGGCTGGATAACTCACCATCGATACCGCACACTCGCGAGTATGCTCATGACCATTAATGTAGCACCATATAATCGGGACTCGAACCATCGACACATTTGCCAGCATCTTCAATGCCCAGAAGCATGTATGCCTGTTTGCGAAAAATTTCGCATAACTTTTTATGAACCCTTCATCCATTGTAAGAATTTGTCCTCTTGAATCACTTAACGAAACACGCTGTGAACGATCCATCTAACTGGTGGAATATTTCTGGTGCAGCTCTTGTAAGGAGCCCTTATTATGATCACAGACGGCCTTCTGCCAAACGTTTTAAATGTAAATAATGTGGGAGAACTCTGAGAAAACCCTCATACTCATTCGCCACATAAGAAAACCCGCAGATACCACACATATGAATATATATGAATTTGTTTGTATAAACGTAGAAATATTAGATACGAATATACATAATTACAAATAGAATAAATTAAAAATAACATAATATACCTACTGGCGTATTAAAGTTATAAATTATATACTCATATTTTAGCTCAGTATATTTTATTACAGAAACCAATTACAACTTTACTTCGTATGTGGGCAGTATCAATTACAAAAATCATAATTTGTCTATACAGAGCCTCGTTTCTCTACCATTTTGTAAGAAAGTACCACAAAAAATTAGATTTTGATGTCATGTATTGGGAAAGAATCAACCCATTTTTACCAAATTTGGTGAAGAAGTTGTACTGTGGTAGGCCTTATTGTATTGCATTGGGCTTATTTCCGTCCCACTGTGTTATGCACGAAGGCTTATCAGGCGACGGCTTACAAACTAACTTACAACTTAACTTAAACTAACACCCATTTCTGACCAGGGATTCGAACCAAGAGCTTCCCGCACCGAGACTGGCGGGGCACCGACCGACTTCGCCACCGGAGGCCGGCGGTAGGCCTTATTTATATATGTATTTTTAAAGTATGATTGAAACTTATTTTCAGAATGACGGTTATGAAATAATTATGTTTTGTGTATTATGTCTACGAAATTTTGTAATTTAGTTTAACTTAACTTTGTATATTGGCAGTATACAATTACCAAATGTGGTAATACATAACTTTTTGGCCTCCATTGATATAAATCGTCTAATAAAAAGTAGAGAGGTTTAACGCCATATCTCGAGGATCAATCAGCCGATTGATTCCTACCAAATGTTACATGTAGTAGTGCTACATTATGTATGGTATCTAAACTGACAAGTTTCAGGTGCTGCAGTTCTTTTTTTAATGGTGTTAATATAAATAATTTCATCACCTAATTCAATCTTAATTTTTTTAAGAGAATGCAAAACGGGGGTCTGAGCCAAAGATACAATAGCAGTCTGGTTAATAACACTTTCATTTACAGCAAATGTCTTCCAACATATAATGTCTGAAACATCTATTTGACTGAAGTAATTAACACCAGTAACTGGACTGTTGTGAGGATGTCGATAAAAGCAAATTTCCAAAATGCCAGATCCAGGATGAGCTGTCACATCCCGTAGAGAAAATCTGTATAAAAAGTTCACGAGTAAATAACTCTCTTGGGCTTGAGTAACTTGCTAAACAAACACATTGTCATCTTTAGCAACATCAGTATTAAAGCTTCCAATGTTCCGAAAACCAGGTCTTGATATATATCTCTTTGTGAAGTGTCGTGCTCGACCCATGTCGTTGTGTACACTAATCTAGGTCACAAACACGTCTAAACAGGAGCGCAGCCAAACTCGCAATGAAAACTTCGCGTTGCCGCAATGGTAACTCCATAAAACCAATCTTAAATTATCAACGGATGAACATCCGGCTGCGCTGATAAACACTTCCTGTCTTGAAACTACGTTCAAGGTCAAACCTGTTTTCGGGCGTATGGAAGCAACACCTCGACAAAATTCAAACCAATTTTGTACACTTACAGTATTCATTATAAGCATCAATTAGGCATACAGAGATACAATTTTTCCAGTCTATTTTCACAATAGTGCCAGTTTAAAAAATGGAACATTTCGCCATATTACTGAAACAGTTAACTAATTTCCACCCAATTTTGCACACCATAAAAGTTACAGAAGGTCATGTAAACATTCATGATTTAAATGGGTTAGACAAAGGTGTTCAAAATGGCGGCTTTATACATAATTTAGATAAGTTTGCCACATATATTAAACAATTTAACCAAATTCAACCAAACTTTGTATGTTGACAGTATATATTAGAAGCATAATTTACAGAGCCTCTTTTTGGCAATTTTGTATGATAGCACCAAATAAGAAAATTGTGTTTTTATGCCATATATTTGAAACCAATCAACTGATTTCTACCAAATTATTCACATAAGTAGCATTACGGTAGGCCATGTAAACTTACATGTTTTAAGTGACTCAGACAGACTGATTACATTCGAATTCGATGCTCCGAATCCGACCTCTGTAATGGAGTTAATTGCACGCTAACTTATGGTACGAGTTTTTCTGGGTTTGAGTCTCGGTTATGGCACATGTGTAGGGGAGACTGGGCATGGTTGTAACAGGTTACGGTTGTAACAACTCGAATATTTGCAGAACTATCCACGGTGTGGTGAGGGGTACAAGGGGAAAGACACGCAGCTTGCCTGTACGGACCTGATCGGCAGTGTTACGTCGCCCTCCGCGCGCTTTGTTCGCTTGTAGAGGGACCGCATGTGTTTTGTCACCCAAAAGTAAATATTTTTGGACGATTTCTTTCTTGAGTTGCTTCGTTAATATTATAATTTAAGTTTTGAGATTTTTCCTACGTAATTGGTGGACTTAAAGAGGTAAGTAAACAGTAATTAATTTTTGTGTAGGTTATTTTCTCTCGCCTCTGAGACCGCTACCACCACTGCCACATGGTGGTAGGGGGATACGGTTATAACATTAGTAATATTTTTGTTTTACATTGTAGATGCCCAGGAAACGTATCAGGAAGACATCGAGGGGTGTAAGTGACATATTACGTTACAAGGATGCATACGACGAAGTTAAAAGTGGGAGTTCTTTCAGACGAGTAGCAGAGATCTACAGAGTTAACCACGTCTCTCTGCTACGATATATACGAAAGAGAGATGCCACGAACGAGGGTGCCGAGGCAGAAAATATTATTATGGGATATGTAGCTCATAGCAGAGTCTTTTCGGAAGATCAAGAACATCTACTCGCCAAATACCTCATCCGTTGTGCAGATATATACTTCGGTCTTTCTACTAAAGAGGAAAGAAAGTTAGCATTTGAACTCGCCATTAAATACAACTTAAATATACCTCCATTTAGAAGTTGTTTTGTTTGATTAGATACTATTTTACTAGCTTCAGATTGTTTTTAAATACGACGTTAACTTGAAAATTTTAAATTTTATGAAGTGATTAAAGAAGACTGTTTAAAATGTTACTAAAATGGTGCCATATTAACCTTAAATAATGTAAAAGTACTCACATGTGATTTATTAGTAATAAAACTGATTGAAATGCGTGCGTTGTATATTATTTGTGTATGTTTGAACTGACCCCCATCACTGTTACAACCGTCCTTGGCATGGGGTCAGTTGTAACAGTGGCACACGTTTTGTGAAACGTCTCCTATCTGGCAACTACTTCATCTAGGACTATCAGTTTAATGTAAATTTGAAGACAAATTAGTGCTCTTCTATGTCAAGCGACGTATTTGTTGTTTACAGCCAGAATGGCAATGCTACGAGCGAGCAAAGCAAAATTGTTACAACCGTACCCAGTCTCCCCTATTTGTAATTGTCTTACTACTCTTGCATATATTTCTTGTTTCATCTCTAATAATATTGCTATCAACAAGGCGTCAAGTCCTACCTACCAACTTAGCTTTTGAGAACTTACTTAAAAATTAATTGCACCCACGTTTAGGAAAGTAGGCTCATTAGTTATATTAGTAACTTCTTATTCTCTTTCTTAAACTGAATTACTAAGCATGGAGGCTGCATCCAAAAATGCATTTCAAGTAAATGAGTAATATTTTCAGACCATAAAATATTATGCGATTTAAAAACAATACGGTGCAGACTTCAAAATTGGTCCAATACCATAGTCACAAAAAATCATAAAGCATGGAAAATATTATTGATGTTACACAAACCAAACTAGCACTGAAACTTTATTACGTAATTGTCGTTTTGTTGTCCATTTTTCGATTTTTATATAATTGCAAAGAATAATATTTCTTTGCAAACATTCGTGACTGATATACCCTATAAACATTAAGATATTACGACATATTTTATGCGAAATAATTAGAATACTGTAGTAACTGAGTCGATGATTACAGAAAGGGCCTGAATCAAAAACACCAAGTATGCCAGAAAGTGGGGGAAAATGTTAATAAGAAAGTCAGCGTGAAGTTTGTAATGTGCTTTATCTTTGATAAGTGGTTATCATTACCTGTTTGATTTGATGTGTATGGTTAGTGAAAGGTCCAGAATTCAAGACCTGTCTGCAACCAACACGAATGAAAGGCTATAATAAGCATATTTTTGTGCACAAAAGGGCTTATTAAACAGGAAACATGTGGTTTCTGTTGATATACCATGTTACATTTATTAAAAAAATTAACAACTCATAGAAATACATCACAATACAAACATGTAGTAATAGTTAGTCTTAAGAAAAATGTCACACTTATAGATAGAACATTAAACACAAAATTTGTCTGCGTGTGCTGCATCATGCACTGGATACTGGAGTATTTCTTCCCAGAAGAGCCGATAGCCCTCACCACCTTCCACATATCGTGTCACATATCATGCAGATTTTCTCTTGTCTGCCATTATTTTGGAATTTATTGATATACAGTCACCAGGGTAAGCCACTTTTTGAGGTAACGACACTTGTCGTGTGTCAAAGTTTGAAGATGAAAGAGTGCTTCAATAGTCTGTGAATGCACTTTGATGCAGTAACTGCACACTCTAAATTCGAATCAGTGGAACACCACTGATTCGCAGTGAAATACAACTACTCGAATCAGCAGAAATGGCTTCACTTAGAATCGGTGGAAAACCACTAGTTAATTCAGTGAAACAATTTCACTGCTTAAATAAATGACGGCCAACTGCGGGCGGCGAATTAAGTATTGCTTTATTTAATTTATCCAAATAATTAAGTGAAATAAATATATTTCTGATAGTCACAGTTTATATTGTGCAATTTAACAAAATTATAAACACTTGCAGTGAGCAACGAATTCAATGTCAACTGGAGGTTTGAAAATACATGTTTATATTTCATTATCTAAAATATGTAGCTTTAATTTGTATGTCCTTTCTTTTCATTTTTAGCTTAATTGGTATTATTAGGACTGTTAAAACAAGAAATATGTACGAATGCACTCATTTCACCACATTTAATGAACTCTAAACCTTCAAACCGAGCGCTATGGCGATAATGTGAAAACAAAATGAAAGACGTAAAAACGAAATGAAGGCTGAATGTGTATTTTTCCTCGTAAAAAAGTATTATAAAATAGGAAACTCACATAAAAAATATAATTTATGGGTTTTATTAGTTTATGCAGTGTTATTTCATTTGATACACGTTGTTTAACTAATCAATCAGTCAAAAAACAAATCACTGAAAAATAACGAATGAAATGGTTGATGAACCAGTGGTAAATGTCATCGAGTCAATAAGTGAAGGAAAACGGGAATTTTCTCACTAATTTGTCTGTTAAAATGACTGAAATGACCGTTTAATATGTCAGGCGGTGTAAATTTATTCAAACAATGAAATTCTCACTCCATGGGATTTATTTTTTTCTGAGTTTCCACATATGTGCAGGTTTATCTGTAGAAATTAGGCCACCAAGACTTAAAATTTTAAGAATTATTCTGTGTTTACCTCAATAAACTTAGATCGAGAGCTGGATTGCAAAATGAGTTTTGTGTAATCGTGAGGTGTGTATACATGGTCGTTTAGTGCACGCATTTTCTTAATACTTATTAGTAAATATCATGATCATTTGGGAGAAACGAATGGCCTCTCACTGAGTGGTATTGCTTGATATGAATACACCGTCCAGTGTTTGTAAGATCTACCATCATTCTTATTACTGTATTGGCTTTATTTTGCCCAGGAAAACTATCAGTGAAGATATGGATATGTTAAATATCCGATAAAGTATATTCATTAATGTAGTCAAGAAAAAGTTAACACACTTCATTTGGTCCCTTCCTGCCCGTTCCTTCATCGTAAATGTAAATCACAGATTTTCTGGTTTTCATGTCGTGAACGCCGAAAACGTTTGATATTATTGGTCGTAAATATAACAAATTTTGGACTGGAACTTAAGCAATCTTACGTTCCGTAAGTAGTAAAACGTTATGCCAAGAACATCTTCTTTAGTTTTAAATTCCGCTAGTGAGGATTGCATGAAGTTATAAAATATCTTAGCTTGTAGTTTGTGAACTAATAGTTCCACAACTTTAACGCGTTTCGCTGTCTCGTTTACGATGTTATTTACTCGTATTTTAATGGAAAGTTATTCGCACATAAAACGCATGCCTTACTTGAGGACACCCAAAAGCAATATCAAAGTTTTCATTGAATTGTTTGTTATAGTGCTCGTATTTGACGCGTGAAAACAAATTTTTTCCCACTAACAAGGCATGCTTTCATTGTCATATCTGTGAGTTTATAGTTAAAATATAGCACATTGTTTGTTGAAAAACTTCTATTCTCCACAGGAAAAGTGGATATATGTTTATGTACATCAACTAATGATTCTTCTGAAATAGCATTGACATTTATATTCTTACCCCTACGTTCGATCGGAGTTTTTTTCTCTTTTAATAGCTCTCTAAGGCGTATAACACGTTTTTCACTAACTGCATAGGTACTCAGAAATGTTTCTCGGCAAACTAGAACTCTTGCAGACATAACCTAGCAATAGTATCTAAAACTCTTCGTCAACCGATTAGTACCTTCCTAGACCTGTGGTGATCAACATCAACACACTCAACCAGTCCCTCTAGAAATAGGCCCTGTTCATTTTTCGTATTCATGTCTAAGAATGAACTCAAAACGAGAGCTCTGTCGTTATCACTAATTTTCTTGAAACACTTCGCGTGGCATTAGCATGGGCTTCCACTACATTTCGCAGATATAACCTTACCAGAATAGTTTGTATGCTCCTGTCCTATAATCCTAGCGGTTTTTACTTTATTTCCCTTGTAGCCACCCGAGTGCTGAACGTATGTCAGTGGTTCACGCTTCAATCCTGAGTACCCAGTTGTTGCGTCTTCTTCATGGTTGAGTATACCCCACTGATACCTACATGTGCACTCATAATAGTCACACAGCTAATAATACCATTTTTAAGCAAAACATATCGCAGCAGCATTTGAAATATAAACAATAACAAAGAGAAACACAAAACAATTGCTAGTATAGGCCTAAACAGTTTCAGCCAAGTTTCTCATGTCTGCAAAAATATGCCCCGTTCACATTATACAAATTATTTTATGGCATTAGAATCACGTGAGAATTGATCAATAAAGAAGACTGAATTTCGTGCACGTGATCGGCGTTTACTTCATAATTTTTTATGCATACATTTCCAATATTATTGAAAACACAGCTATAGTTGTATTGATTGCAGAAACGCCGATGTTCTGCACTCAGATCCTTTTACATACCAACGCTAACTTTACAGACTATTAACCATACTTACCGCCGAACCCTCATATGCCACCGAATGGCCTTAGTGTCGTGAGACCGAGAGCCTTGACTAGGTGTTTGTAAAACAAATGCACCCCGACACATACTTAAATAATTGGGTCGGCGGCGGGGAGTCGTATAGCTGTGGTTTGTTGGGCATCAGACCCGTATTAAGGCTGTTTATAGCTGTTGCCTAAAATTACGTAATCGTGTTTTCGACGTGGGAGTGAAGCTCCCCCCCAGCCTCCCGGCTGGAGTGAATGCGAGTGTCGTGATGTCCGTCTAATATGTTGATCTGTTGTATGGAAGTGTACTAATTAATTTCGCATGTAATGTGTCGGTGAGTCTCTAGTCTCCCGGAGCAGCCCACGGGGTACGTTTCACCGTTTCCTCGTGTAGTGACATTTAAAAACCATTGTTAGTAATCTAGAGTTGGAGGGGCCCTGCTACCGGAATCTATACAGAATCCAGTAACAGTAGAATCCTCTTCCCGAAGACAAAGTCCTCTTCTTCCCGACCTGCAACAAACTATCAAGTCGGTGCGTCATTATGAGTAGTTAGTATTAAGTGTAGTATATATATATATATATATATATATATATATATATATATGTGTGTGTGTATATACGTATTTTTTAATTTGATTATTTTTATATTTTTTTTATAAATAAACTTTTATTAATTTAAAAAAGGTCTGTTTATTATAAATTTGTTTAGCTTAATCTACCTAGTTTAGTTTGGTTTGGTGTGGGCAGCTCCCCGACCTCTACCTCGACTGGCATTTCCCACCTTTCCCGAATTCCCACATAACCAGCTTGGGCAGGGCGCCCTATGTGACCAGTGTAGTGTAGAGAGTAGCTAAGGCGTTGTCTCTGGACCTGTGTGTGGACGACTGAAATGTTCAGGCTAGAGCCATGTCGTTTTATTAAATGTGGTAAATTCCGTCCCGGACCGATCAGAGAATTCCGGGGCAAAAAGGTGTGTGTAATGTGTTAGATTTACGTTTTACAGCGGTTTGGGGCAGTTTATTATGGGTTATTTTATTTTATTTTATTTTATTTATTTTATTATAGTTTATTTTGTTTCAATATTAATTAATTATAATTTAGTGTTGTTCTAAATTATTTGTTTGTTGTGATATCGACTACACGCCATTCCAGAAGATTGAAAAAATCTATTTTGCCAGATGGCGAGTATTCTGTAGTCGAGAGACCCAACAGGGCGAGAGTAGGCATTTGAGAATAGCGTCTCTGGAATCCTGTTCCTGAACTGAGAAAATTTTTCTACTCTCATAATTTTATAAAATGAAAGAGTTTTATCTGAGCTCCTTTGTACTCCGCCTATGACTTCTTCACATAACACATGTTTTAAAAAAGAAAAACGTTAACGTTTATTAATAAAAATATCGACTTAATAAATGTTATAGGTATTGGCATAAAACATGTTTATAGCACAAGTGTTTTGTGCATCGATAAAAGGGTTAAATAAAAAAAGTGTGCTAGCAAAAGTTAAAAATGACGAATTTTGATTTGGAATATCCTTATGCCTATCACACAAATATGGTTGTCGTCTTGCGAAAACAGCCTATTAAATAAGTTGATTTGACGGTAGTAATCATTAGCTCACTGCCGGAAACGTTTTCCAAAGCCGATCTGCCCAAAGCTAACAATGTCTGTAATTTCTACGTCTTCCAAGTTCATATCTTAGCAACTTGGTTGCATTTTATCCCAGCTTTGGACCTACAGTCTGACGGTTCATAATCGAGAACTAGAGTAGCCACACGTTACCTGGGTGTTGCATGACGGAGGCGTTCGCGGTGCTAACTAGTTTGTAATCGTTTTGTTTAATCTTCTGGTCTTACTTGTTTGGGTCATTGACAGCGGCGATTTTTAAAACGTTTATGCTATGTAAATATTTTTTGCAAATCAATTATTATTAAATCATATTCATCACTCAAAATCACATGAAATTTGATGCCAATCAAGGATGAACTGAGGAAAAAATTTATAAACACAGTATCCTGTGTTCTAGTTTCACACTCATGACTGGTTTCAACTTATTCTATTAATAGGGCAGAAGAAAACATTTGTCGTAAATAAAATAAGTTAATTTTTTTTTAGAATGTGTTTAACTATTTCAATTATTTAAATTTTTCGGGGGAAATGCTTTGACTAAAGAACCTCTTGAAATGCGAAAGTCAAAAATAGTTCCGATACAAGAAGTACATAAGAGTAGTTAAAAAATAACTACTTCAATTATTTGTTATTGCTGAGGTGCATAATCATTATACGAGGTTGCAACACAAAAGAAGCAACATAATCTGTCTTCATTCATAAAAAAAAATAATTACCTTGCACAGTCTTCCAGCACTTACTATACCAGAGTTATAGGACTTCTACAAAAACATGGAAGTAAGTAGATCGACAGTTGAGAGCTTGCCAGTAAAAAATCAGTTAAATCAAAATTAATGTACATCTATTTTTAATATCGTGTTAAAGTCTGAACATCCACAAAACTTACTTTACATTAAATTAAATTCTTCTATAAAAAGTATATTTCCATAATGTTCATGATGGTACAAGTAATTGATAACTATTCTTTTTCCAGGTACAAATAGAACATTTAATTAATTATTGGTGAGTATACATATAAAATGTCATACATCTTCTCTTCGAAAGTTGCAACAATCACATAGAAAATTAAATTTACAAAAGTTAAAAACAGTAGTTATTTATGTCATTATTAACTTTTACGTTCTCCAGCCGTTATATTTTTGACCAAATATTGCTGTTGTTGCCTACCAGAGGATTTTTTAATGAGCAATGTAGGTAAAAAAAAAATAACTGACCGAAGTCACTAAGGTGTTACTTTGAAGCTTCTAGATTCCGGTAGAGAATCCCAGGAAAGCATCGAATTCATGTGCCGTACGCATTATTTAAGCTCCTGTATTTAAGTATATAAGGTCCCCTTCCACCTCCTCCCATTTGCATACCGGCCTTAGGTGTTGGCGTTAGAAAGAAACAAGAAGTTATCAACACACGTAACAAGTCTACTTTCCTTTACATGATTTGGGAGTACATTTCATGACGCAGGACATACTGTAAGAATGAGATAAAAGGAACATGAGTGTTTATATATATAATTTTGAAAATAAGAGCCTGGTTCGCTTAAAGCACACTAGTTTACGTGGCCTACCATAGTAATACTATATGATATGAAAGTAGCGGTATCATAAAAAGGTAAGCAAAAGAGGGTCTGCGAAGATGTTTTTGATTTTTGTAATATATTATACTGCCAGCATAAAAGCTTTGGTGGATATTGGTTGCCTGTTTTCGTATACTTAGCATAGTAAACACAAAACTTTATATTGCCACCATTTTGAAAATAAGTGTCTGGCCCACTTAAGATAAATCACAGTATAATTGTCTGCCAAATCTGGTAGGAATCGGTGTATTGTTTCGCCAGATATTACGCAAAAACTTTACTATCATGTGGCGCTATCTTACAAAATGGTGGGAAAAAGAGTATGTATCAGGATATTTCATGCTTGCAGTTGATAGTTTCAGTTTGGTCTAAGTTGTTCAAACGGAGGTGGTATATATTATAGATTAACGTAAAGTATTTATATGTCCGCTTTGTTGAAAATACATTTATTATTCATTTAAATCGCGCATGGTTACATGGCTTACCATAGTGTAAGTTACCTTTGAAATTTGGTAAAAAATTTTTGAGTAGTTTCCGAGTCATGACGTGAAAGATTTATTTATTAATGTAGTGCTATCTTACAAAATGGTGGAACAATAACAATATTCCTTTCCAAATTAACTATTTATATTATGAACTGTAAAAAAAAAAGAAATTGGTTCAAATTGGTTAAATGGTTTCTGAGATATGAAAACAATCACGATAAAAATATAAAAGTAGAATGTCCTTACTAATTACTATATGTGTACCGAATTTGTTGAAATTCTGTTAATGGGTTCAAAAGTTTTTAGGGCACACCTACACACACAGAGACAGGAAAGTGATATCATAAGCCTATCTTTCATTCGGAAAGAAAGTTAGTGAGACATGGAATAAAATGATCACTGTTGATAAGTTGAAAACAATATTTTACTGAATAATGACATTGAAAAACATTATTTTACTGACTGATGGCCATTCTTGAGAGTGGCGATCGTTCAGAAAGAAGTTAAGTTAAATAGTCTATTGTGTTGGTATACTAACATTTATGGCAACTATAAATGCATTTCTGAACAGAAGTTGCCAGAACTTCTGGCAGAAATGCACAAAATGACTGTTTTTTGTGTCTAGTGTATTAAAGTATTTAAGCACAACAATGATGGAAATTTGATATTTTGTGTAATTAGTGTGATATGAAAATTTTTAAATATACGTGGTTACATATCTGAAGGATTGTGACTAACAGTGAGTAGTGTGCAATTGCATAATTACCACACAGTCATAATTCATGTTGTTGATTTACAATCATACGTATGTTGATAATTAACGCACGTTCACTGCTATAAACGTTAAACATGCGGATCGATACATATAAACTCGTGTACTGAAAAATTTAAAATGTTTCATAAACATAGAATATTAGCTTTTATAATAATTTGCGTTGTGATAGTCAGTGGTGGCATAGCATTCGTGCAATTTTACTTTAATAAATTCAGTCATTAAAAGTTATAAGGAAGAGGGGGACTATATCCCAGACAGACATTTGCATGATTGCATCGGCCTATCTTTCCAAGGAAAGTTGGTTAAAAAGGAAAATAATCTCAACACTGCAGTCCTATTAGAAGACATACCGTTTCATAAGTATGCAGCTCATTAAAAATTAAATAGTTATACAATAAAATGGTTTATATCATTACAATTCACCTTTGCACTCTGAAAAGTCATTGCATTAAACGAATTATTTTAACAGATAAAGTTATGAGTGAACATTAATTTCGAATGAGAAATGCAAGTAGGCATATTTTAAGTGATGACGGAACAAAGTGTTAATAACAAGTCAGACCATAACAAGAGATGGAAGGAGACTTGCAAAACAGCTCTCATTTTTTAAAGTTCAGACATACGTGTTTTCACGTTACACGGGTGACGATTTTGTAAGTTCGCTACATCTGACAAAATAAGCATTTTATGAACGACTACAATTATACAGGCTATATTGTCATTTAAAGTTTTCATCAAATGCAAAAATAATTGATTACATCTAGAATGAAACATGCTTGTATATTTTTCTTACTGTTGTTATAAATAATAGCGTGCGCCAGCGCCTTCATTATCCAATACAGCGAATAATGTATTATTACAATAACGTATTTTATAGCAATAAGCAGCATCACTGCTGCTTATTGTTATAAGATTGTCCAAATAACTGGTTACGTCCTAGCAAAATATACATTTAACTTAAAATGCATACGTAACGAAAATACAAATACGATAACTCCTTGATGATGGTTGGAAATACTGAGAGTACTACCAGGAATGTAATGAAACAAATTATTTTGAATATTTTGCTAATTAATGACTACGCCATATGCGGTTCGCCTAATTGGAGTGGCGGTTCACATGCTAAGTAAACTTAAATTTTCACCTAAACTCAGTACTTATCTACATTCGAGATTTAAACCCAGTACCCCTCGCACCTAAGTTTATGTGTCAGGTAAGCACCACACGGAGTTTGACAGAAATATGACAAAATTAAAGTTTAAATATTGAGCTTCTTTGACTACTTAAGAAAACTACGGAGGTGCAGCAGGACGCTACTCTCAGTAGAAATATTTTAATACTTAAAATTTAACGGGGTGGGCTATAGGCTTGGGCTAACTAACTCTGGTAAAATATTGGATGTGTAATATATCATTCCAAGGTATGATATATATCCGATTGGTATTTCCATATCCGCTTATTATATCCGGGGATCTGACTCATTCCAAGGAGCGAGTGAGTAAAATGAATGTGTACTGTGTATCTAATATAATATCACGGAAACAGGTAACTAATAAATCCATGGGACTAGAGAAAAGAAATGACAGAATACAGTAGGTACAGAGATCTCGATCCGTGTATGATAATAATTATGCCATAGGAAGTGTCACGTAACCATTATTGAACTTTAAACCTTAAGTAGGTATATCAATTTTGTAGTAAGTGCCAAATAATAAGCATAAATTGTTAGCTTTTCACCGACAGCGCTAAAACAAAGGCGAGATGACGTATTTCGTACGTAGATATTTGTGTAAGTGCAGTAAGACCGTAAAAGCTGTGACGGTATGATAGTACTTACCTATTAAGAAAACTTTAGGAAAATTATATTTGTTTGGAATATTTAGTCGTACGTAGGCTAGGAATGCACTAGCGTTAGAGGCACATAAATATTAGACTTTCCTTCATACTTTCCGACAACCGCGGCAGGTGCGGCGGTGATGCAGGGCGAGCGGAGAGTCGGAGTTACTTGGATACAGTAATTTGATGGGAAATGGAGGTATGCTATATCCGTGCTCAAATATATATCCAAAGATAAAGGCGTGTCCGAAGTTACCCAAGCCTACTGGGCTTTAATGATATAACTGAAACACTAATAAATATGAAAAGGGGTAGGAAATACACGTAGATACAGTTTATTACGTTGAGGCTGATATTCGCTATGTGGTTGACAGGGCGTCAGATTATGATGCAAGGGGTCCTAGGTTTGATTTCGTTGAGGGGGGTGAGGTGGAAATGTGTGCCATTTTCAACTGTATATCTAAGTATAATTTACTGTCCCCATTAGAATTTCGGTATTATGTCATGGCGTAAATAACGAAACTATGAAACAATATTATTGGAACATCGTCACACAATGATGTGTAGAATGGCTAAAGGTGACGGAACTTATTTGGTGTTTGACTTCGAACAACTTAGTAACTAATTCGGAGCTCAAATACTCAAGTATGCCATGGGTATGTTTGGAGCAGTGCCACCCCATCCTACTCGCGATATGAAAGTGAAAGCCATTGCGATAACGGCCATCGAGAATCTTTACTCCCGACAAACAAGATCAAATTATATACTTAGTGAAGTACAAGTTTAGTTTCTCGCTTATTTTGTGTCAAACGTCTAAAACTTTCCAACATATGTGCGACGGAAAAATGTTTAAATGCTGAATGTGAAGTAGGATTTAACCTTTAATTGTCTGCACTATCGCATTGCCACTATAAGTAGAAGTACGGAATAAGTATGGAATTCGGGCTCATGTATACTGGGCGTTAAATGGGGTTCAGAAACTTGGAAGTATTCTATTTAGTGGAATTATTAAACGAAACTAACCGACTGCTGTGAACAGCATACTGTGATTCTGTGAAAGCATTTATTTAGTGAAGTATGTATGCGTATATGTGGAAAATGAATTTTCACCCTTATCTTAGGTATGCGCATTAATACTTTATAAGTTGTAATATGGAATTATGCTAAGTAGGTAATTAGGGTTCTTGTATACCGGGCTTCGAATGTGGTTCAGAAATTTGGTAATATTCTATTTCGTGGCATCTTAAAATAAAACTTATCGATTACTCTGAACAGCATACAGTGATTTTGGGAAAGTATTTATTTAGTGAAGCACGTATACGTATATGATAAAAATTCATTTTTATCCGTATCTTACGTATGCACATTAAAGGTGCTTTTAAAATATCTCATAAATAAATTTGTTTTAACTTTCGCATCGCTAAATGCGTGAACGTCGTGACCAAATATTACTAATCAGATGTCACTGGACAAGGCAAAACACAAAATACAGCATGAAGAGCGAAGTGAATAATTCGGCAAAACCTAAACTAAACTACACACATTTTTCGTCTAGGAAATCTGGCACAACCTGGCAACTCTTAAGTGGACAACTCCCCACACGCGTGTTTTTAACGCCTTGCTACCAACACTTTGTCTTGCATTGTTGCTTTTGAAAATTATGTTTTAATTTACCAGACTTACTAAAAGTTATAGCGCTATTTTTGCGATAACATTACTAAATTTAATAATAACTTAATTACATATAAATTTGAAGCGGAAAGAATATTTGATCTCATTCAGAACGGTGTAATTCCGAGATTTTCTGTAAAATACGAATCGCGGAGGCAGAAAACAAAATTATTAATACAACACGTGAAAAACATTTTAACAAATATAGTATTTGCCAGCCTTGAAAAAAAATTGTTAGTTCACAAAACGAACACACCGAAGCTCAGTCCATTGTTAACTAAGATTATAGCTATTGACAAACGAAAATATGCCTTGAAAATAAGACAGACAGTATTCTTTCGGATGATGCATAAATCAAAGCTATAATATTAAGGAAGTTCAAAACATTTCGATGTAAATGAGTATTTTCACATTTTCGTACATTTGTATGATACAAAATATGATTACTGAAATGGGATGTGTAACATGGCCAAACAAAACAATCATTAATTAAACAACCGATAGACAGTTACTTGCATTCGAAAGCCAACATCCAGCCTGTAGTAGGTACTTTGTCAGACTTCACAGCTGTGTGAGAAAGTGTGCGTGACTTTGATCTTTGGAGTAGTAATCGATTGCGCACGCGTAGCGTACGACGCCGCAACCTGGCGGTCAAACTGCGAAATAAAACAACGGCCAGAGTCCGTCTCCAACAATCCTTCCTGTCATTCAAATTTTGTTCCTAGAGAAGTCAGGGAGTATTGTTTTTGTGTGTGCAGTGTCTATTGAACAACCGTGACGAGCGCCAGGCGTCAGTATTTTAATAATAAGTGACAACTAATACGGGAGAAGGGTGAGTTTCCTGTGGCGCTTACGTTTAGTCCTAGTTATCACATGTCTTTATTGATTCCTCGCAACGCACCAGACGGAACAGCAACAGTTCCCACGTATAATTTTCTTTTGCACTTTTGCTTTGACAACTTAAGACCTTAAGTCTGCGGTTTAACAATTAGTAGTAATGAACATCATTTGTTCCGATAACGTCGAACAAAAAAAAACAAGAAAAATTGTAGCCTATGCGGTTTAAAATAAAAACGTACTCATTGCAGTTCATTACTGTGATAACAACGTCAGTAAAAAAATTATTTAAAGTTCTTTATTACTAACTATGTTCCAAGAGAGACTATTGAGAATAGGAATCCAGATAGAGAGAAATTTCAGTGGTTGACTAAGTTCCACAAATGAATGGCAAAATATTTAAGAAGATTTTTAAGTTATCTCACTTTTATTGAAGGTGGATTGTTTATTTCAGTTACTAAAGCAAATATTATTTGTTTAATCTGTCGCTGTACATAGTGGTTTATAAAATAACAAATGTTGTACAAATAACAAAAATGAAGATAATTAGTTTGCTTAAGTTTTTCTGCTTTTCAAAATAAATAGCAATTTTGCAAACTAAGTTACGTTTTCAAAATAAAAGTAATTAACCATATTAAGCGCGTATCGTATAAAAAACTTCTGATAAAAATATCTTACATTAAATGTTACATGTTACAAACAAACATTAACTTTATCCAAGATTCTAGCCCCAAATTCATTCACTGTAAAATACTTATTTCGTGGGAATTCAATATTCTTATGAAGAACTTTCACTTATTGCATAGTGACCACTAAACTGTTTAATAATTATTGCAACAAAAGCACTCCTTTTTTGTAGTTACTAACAGTGTTCAGTAATAAATTAAAATTTTTTATTTAAAAAAAAAAAAGTGCCTTCTCTAATTTTTACAAAATATTTTGGGGCGGCCACAATTTATGTGTTGTGATATTGTTGGACGAGTACAACAAATAGTCTTATTTAAAACACAGATTTTTCATGAGACTGAGTTATTAAAATTATGCCTATTCCGAGGTCATCAACTTTTCACATGCAAGGATGCAAGTTTGATCTGTAAACTCGTTATTCACGGGAATTTCGTAATATTTTCGTATATTTTTCATGCGAGGCTTCGAACGAAAACAACTTTTTGTCGTGTAAAGCATCTTTAGAGTGCCATCTTTCGCGAGTTTTGCTGGTATTTTGCTTCGTGTAAAAGCTGATTAATATACTGAAAAGATGTGTGTGAGATTTTGGAAACAACTAGTACGTTCAGTAGTAAAATAATCACTTATTTTATACTAGTGCCGAAGAACCTTCCAACTGTAGATATTACATGCGTTGTTAACTACACAAAAAAAGTTTCCTTTTTTTATGCGTAATCACGTGTACATTAACACAATTTTTGCTGGCTTTGGAAGATAGGAACATACAAATGGTCAATACTAATTCATATGTGTGTGTGTAGAGAGAGAGAGAGAGAGAGAGAGAGAGAGAGAGAGAGAGAGAGAGAAATAAAGAGAGAAAAATTGCCGCCATATATAGCAATATATTTGTGTAATCACACCGACAAACATTTCTGCATATTTTTTAAATGGTCGAATGCAAGGATTTTTTAAAAGATATTTTAGATTTGTGGTTATCTCTGAATTGTTAAAATAACTTTGCCAAATATACCTTGAAAGTAGTTAATGCAGTCCTTTTCGGCTTCTCTTGTATAATATGTTTGCAAATGGTTCGATTTATTTGTGTGTTGTAGAAGGAGTGGAATTAAGATTTTACCTACGACTATGTTAAATATATGTGTTTATACATACATGTATACTTATACATAACCACTTTTTTATCTGAGGGAAATTACATAGCATGTAAGTCTTCTAGTTAAATTATGTTTGGGGCAAACACAAATGAATGAGTATTTTACTTCCCATTGCATTTGAAGCAGCAGATGTCTGTTATGGTTCATATTTACTTGGTGTCAGTGGTAATTTTGTCACACTGATAGTGTGTGTTTTGTTATTTTTGCACTAGGTGAGCTTAGTAATAGTAGGAATGTAAACAAAATGATTGAATTGAAATTATTTTTAAACCACCATAAGTTACAGTAGAAAATATTTTTATTTTTGTTAAAAATATCTTAGCTTTCACACTACTGGTTTAAGTGAAAAGAGCAGAAACAACATTGATGTTTATTTCCTTAAATTGTATAGTTTACACTACTGATTTAGACCGTGAGAGGGATACTATTGCCATGGCGCACAACTTAAAAAATAATCTTAATTTAACACTGCTTTTTAAACTTTTCCTTTGGCAATCCCTAAAATACCTTTTAACAAATACCCTATTGAGAATTTGAAACTTGCAGCCCAGGTATAGCAAAACTAATCCAGGTTGATAAAAAAAAGCTATTTTATTACTTTAATATTTAATAAACTTTGAATCCAGTACAATGGTAAGCTACGTCTTGTATTTTGATTGCAATCGTGAACGTTGCATGTAAGGTTACAGTAACAAACATTTACAGGAATTTTAAATTTATGCATAATCTCATCTCTTTTTCAATTAGTTGTATTACTGCTAACCGCTGCGTTTGAATAATATTAAATAACTTTTTTGTTAGTTTTTGCCACAATGAGAGACAGCCGCGCTCATATCTTAATTTAAAATATGTATGACTAATATTTGAATATCGGTTTCATCCCTTGCCACATTCACTAAAAGTGAAATCGTAAGGTACGAGGTCAAATGTCTGTTATCATTAATATATCGGGGAATGCTTTTTAAAATGGCTGGCTATTACAATTTTTAGGTAACATGTACAATTCGGGTTTATTCACAAATTATAACCAAAAAGGATCAATGATATGTGCCTAATAGTAACATACATTATGAGGTGGTGATTACATCCGTCAGCATTTGGGGAAATTCCGACTAATTAAATTTATTGGAGAGAAACGGGGATATCAAAACCGTACAAGAGAATGCCAAATTAATGTAGTATTATTAACTTATAAGATTTGCAGTTCAATGTCCCATGTAGTTCTGATAAACTAATGCAATTACAAGTATGCACAGGTAGGTTAAAACTTATTTACAATCACTTACTTTCAGGAATTTTATTTGTGTCTCATTTGAATTATGCTCGAATTTAAATAATTAATGTTTATTTTGCAATATTTGCATCTAAGTATTTGCTAAAAAATGTACATATCCGAGAAGAATGTTACATGTAACAGATGAATAAAATAATATATTAATTTCCCCCATTTTTGTTTATATAAAATTAATTGTTTTAATTATAGTGATAAACTAGAAATTTTCCAAAGTTACTAATTGCCTAGGGCGTACCCAAGTTTGCAAGGGACGGAGGCATTAAAAAAATATAATAAATTATTATAATTTATTAATTTATTTACAATATTATAAAATTAAACACAGCTATTATAAACAAAATACAACTGCCTATCTCTACCACTGACACCTATTATTACTATCAGTGAGCACAGATTTTTACGCCGAGTGGGGAGTGTAAGGCACGGAGGCGAAGCAGCAGCACAACAATATCATGTCCTCCATGCGCCTCGCTAGCCGCGGAATGGGTGGCCATCATATGTCACAAATTCCTTACTGGGCAATTGTTCGGAGACGCATGAGGCGCCACATAAATATTTTAATTAAATGTTCATGTAATACTCAAATATACAAAATTGGTCCGCTGCAGGAGTCGTAGTCGATTGCTGCTGCCCCATTGGTCAGATTATACCGAATTATACGCGTAGCGATTGATTGGCTATTCAATTTGATACTAGCAACGGTTGTCATCTAACCTGTGGTAACCATGCGGATTTGTCCATTCCTCTTGTGAAATTAACACGGCAGAGAGACCGATGATGTCCTCTCTCAAACGGTAGAACATTAAGAGCCCCGTAATTGTATACCGGGAAGTTTGTGTGATTGAGGCATAAAGTACAAAGGACAATTTTCGCCATCTCGTACACAAGCGGCATCGTATCCTCTCGTAAGGCAGTTTTCATTATTCAACTTGCAACTATGGGAATGCCTATTCCATCGATTGAACGTCTGCAACAAACTTACTCACAGTCGTTCTCCTTTTCAGTTAAAGCAGTCTAATGAGACTAGTAATAGCTATGCTGAAGCGTTCTAGAAGAGTGCGTTATTCATGCACGGTTCCATTCCTTATAAGTTTGAAGTTTGTGTTGTTTTCATAGTCAAACATATAAAGAATACGCGAAGTATTCTTGTAAAAATGCGTATTTCAAACACTTCACAGCACATTTCAAGCGCCAAGTAGGTTGATCGATGTTTTTATGGTAGATGTGAAAAGTCAGCTCACAGTTCTGGAAAGAACTTCTTGTTTAGGTACGTGTTCATGTTGCTTGAGATTTAAAGGCGTCCTTTTTGTATTTTCAAAGTTTATAATCATAAAAACAGTGGCAGGATAAGCTCTTGTTGAAACAGCAAAGTAGACCTAGATAAATGATAAAAAACAAAATACTGTGGAGACATTCATGCCACTTAAGCACAGTTAGGAGAATGCAGGCGAATGAGGAAATGAAAAGTATGTTCAGGGACACAGATTACTTGCAAAAAGCAGTAACATAATGTCTCCTATACGTTGCTTACAAAATAACATAAATGAAAATTTCGTTTGATTTTGTGTGTATAGATAATATATGTCAGTCTTGACTATCTCTCGTATTATTAATTCTGCGACTAAACACATTATATACAAATTATAACATTTTAAATTATATAAAAGTAAAAAATATGGTTTGATCCCAGTTGATATATAGCCATTTTTCGTGAAGTAGTTGGATTTTGGTTGGCATATCAGTACAAAAAAGTGGAAAAAGAGGGTGAGTGGTAGAAGATTCAAACCCTGGACAATGCTTGAATCGGTCTGCCTTTTTTTAGTTCGAAAGTTAGGTTCTGTTTAGTTTATGATGGCGGAAATAATTAAAACAATAAAAGAGATGACATGAAGCTGAAAAACTTTGTACTTAACGCTGTATAAGCAGTAAAATAGCAATTCTTAGAAACGCTATCACAAGTGTAATAACGTTTTAAGGATTTATTCTTTGTATTCCAAGTAAACTTAAGCTATAACTGCGTTTGAAGACAAATGTTTGTAAATTTTTCACCAAGCATTGCATTAAAAACTCTTCATTACGTCGTTTCTAAAAATAGCCACAAACCACGTACATAATTACAGGGGTTATAAATAATAAATTAATTTTAACATAAATGATGTAAGGTATATGACAGTACACAGATGTGGAGTGGGTTTAGTGATTGCAAATAATATTTGCATATTATACTTAATTGCTGGATATCCTTTTGTTAAAGGTAAAGGCCACTGGAATAATGGCTCTGCGACTTCGAAAATGATCTAAAGTAGTGGTACTATAATAGTTTTCTGGCAAGGTACTGCCCTATAAGAGCAATTGTCGCGTAAATAAAATACTGAATTATTGAATTGTTTGAAGCGAAATTATTTCCGGCTGAAAACACATTCATTTGATCTAAATTAGCTCTTTGATTTATCTCATTTCCTTGACTTTTCCGAAAATCCGCGTAAATTATCTGAAGTTTCGTAAACATATTCTCACTCATTCCGGGTCGACGAGGGCCAGCTTTTAATTAATTAAAAATAGTACGTGTAAATAATTACTAATTAACCAAATAACCAGCTAGAATGGAATCAATAGATATTGATGGATCACAAAGGAATTAATTTACATTATCTTTTCATATTAGCTATTATCCTCATTAGAAATCCATTAATGACACATTTCTTTAATATTTTGTGAAAAATTTTATTACATTATCATCTTATTAATTTTGATATTTACCCTTCCACATGGTGTCCACGTCTCTTGAGGCCATCATGCAATATTCAACTATACTGACTGCGTCATAAATATTTAGTGTACAAAAATTTTAGTTCTGTAAATGCTTATTAAAATTTCAAATTTATAGTTTTGGTTTGTACCCATAAAGTGTGATCATTCTTTAATGACACATACGTGATCAATTAGATTATGCTTTTGGTGTTTCGTGTTTTTAGGAAATTTTATCCATAGGTTTTTAAATGCCTTATACGTCTATTACAATTTTCCCCATTTTGAGGGCTATCATTTAAATTAAGTACCATATCTTGCTGTTCGATAATTCTAATCTTTGATTTAGATTGATGTCTTAGACACTACACCTTGATATATAGGCTTTTTATATTAGTAGACTATGTTAATTATGACCTTATGTTAAGTTACAATTTGTGATTTGTCTGGTATAAGATTAGAACTCTTACATCATTTAAGAAGTGAGTGCTTAAATCCGTCATCTTAGAGGACTCGACCAACAAGCCGTCTGTATTATTATAGTACCCTTCTAAAAGATTATAGAAAATCAAATATCCAAAATTCTATCTATAAAAAACCTGCTCTAACAAATTTATTAAAAATATCTAACCCCACCAATTAAGGCAGGGCCTGTTCAAGGTAAAGTGAGCACTTTTGAGGCCCTAGTTACTCTTTTCCTATCAGCTATTTTTATCCTGGCACCACTTTTAAAAATAAATATTGCCATGTAAGTAATAAACACAGTGTATTTTTCACCAGACTGGAAAGTTAATGTCAAAGGTTAAAATAAAATATATTTATAGACTCCAATATTAAATGAGAGGGCTTAAAAATGTGCTCACTTTGCCGTGAATATCCAGTAATAATAATCTTATTATCAGGGTTACATTTAGAATACGCTTATGTTGATTTTGACTTCGCTATCTACCGCATAATTCTTGGCTTAGTGTACAGATCAAATAATTAATATTTTAAACTTCAATGCAGACATTTCCCAAACATTGTGTGCATCTGAGTTTTATGCAACAAACAACACTGACTCACAATAAGCAAATTCTCCCTATGCTACTTCAAGAAATAGCAACAAACAATTTCGAATATTACTAAATTCAGGACAGTTAACATACTGTGTATCTATATACACACCTACAGAGCATGTTGTCACCAGTCAATTATTTTGGTTTCTATGGAAATACCTAGGCTCATTACTAAGAAACTACGTAAAATTATAACTACACACAAAGGCATATTCAGGACAGCGAATAGGTAATATTTTCACATGCTACGACAGAGTTTAACACATCTCAGAACACTCCCATAGCCCTATTTAATCTTACCAACACCTATTCATAAAATACCTGGAAAGAACAGCGCACAATATTTCTAAAGAATTAATTGTAATGTTATGTAGTTAGCAAATGCATTGCCAACGTGCATTGAACATTGTTTACATACATTTTTTTTTAATTTCCCTATTTTGTTTTATTACGTAACGCATTTATTGGGGAATTTGATTAACCGCAGCGTTGTGCAAAATGAAAATATGGAAGCACTGATGATGTACAACATTATGAAGTAAAATTCGAAACCTACTGCATAAATTACACATAAGTAAGTTTATTTCCTATAATCGGTAATGTAGGATACAAATGTTGGCGTTCTTTCCATCTACATACAAATTTTAAAACTTAAAAGTTATTTTCTTCCACACGAATACTAAATGTTGGGAACGGAGTGCAGCACTGAAGTAATTGAGTAAAACCTGGTCCTAAGACGGGACTATGAATATGTATATGGTGCACTCGGAGACACACATGTATTGCCTATTTTATAGTCCTTAACTATATCGTATTTGCATAACATCGTATGAAAAACAGATGCATGCAGTACAATTTATGACACACCCGTACATGGAATCTGAATTCTATTTAAGTTGCAGCTTAATTTTTTTAAGACAAACATTCAATGCATGTAAAATCTCAACCCACGGCAATGTCAGCATTACGATGCTTGACCGATCAGACTGTCACCATAGAAAACCATCCGTTTAGACGGATACGTACATTTTGAAGACCAAACACGGATTCATATAATATAAAATATTCCAGCCATTTTTCTTTGCTACATGAAATATCAAATCTGCATCCCAGAACATAGTATATTAAGCATTTTCAACGACCCCAAATTTGTATGTGTTTGAACCCTTTTCACACCCTCGAGGACAGAAAGATGGTTACAGCATCTCAAAAGGGATCACAATTAGCAGCACACTGATTCCTGTCATCACCACCGCGTTAGAGGGCCGTGGGCAAGTGTCACAACCAGTTTTCATTTGTTAAAGTATTCACCCGAACTGGCGTCAGTTTCGGAAGACTAAATAAAATCGGTTTTTTAAGTGTTTCTATACAAAATTGGTAAATTTTAGGAGCCATGCACACTTGCACTTCATTGGAATTTTTTTATTTACACTTCAGGACATTCAATTTGGAGCACCAAGAAGGACGCAATTGAAGGACCACACATTCGGGGAATGCGTAGATTACGAGATTAGTTTTTCAGCCGAGTGGTGTAGAACATACACCAATGGCAATAACGACACGCGGTTTAAAAGTGGAGGTCAAGGAGCTGATGAAAGGTAGTGGAATTTTACTTCCCCGCCATTATTTTGCATAGACGGAGTGAACGGGCCGCTTCGGAAGAGTGAGCATGCCACGTCTAAGAAAATAACCATACGAACAGGTTTCCGCTTTGAACTGCGGAAGAATCGTGGCTTATCGGGATTGTGGATTATTCTATCGCGATATTGGTTCTCGCGTTGGAAGAAATGCAACCACAGCGAAGCTAATATTAGATCATTGGCTTGAGAAGCGAGGCGGGTGAGCGAGGTGCAGGAAGCGAATGGTCCCGTCGCAACAACGAGCATGAGGGCATATGGTGCGCATTGCGATTATGGATGGTACAGCCAAATGAAACACTATCGCTCAGGAGATCAGGCATGTAACACAAATCTGTATCCGCATGCATGGTACTTCGCCGTCTGCCGCTTCAAGGCAGCTTTTCCAGGTGCCTATTACTGCAGTAGCCAACGATTGCTCACCACAGGTGCCTGTGGCTCCACTGGTGCATGTGATGTCAGGTCCGGAGGAAATTATAGCATGCCATCGTCTTCTCCGACGAAATTCGCTTCTCTTTGCAGCACTAATATGGTTGCGTCCATGTCTGGCCGCACTGTGGCGCACACATGACCGAGTCCTGCATTATGCACCATCATACCGACCCAGCACCTGGAGTTTGGCATGGGTTACCATCGGATTTTAGTCCTGATCTTGCCTAGTTCACCTCACTGATATGCTGACCAGCGACTATTTTATTGCTGAAGTGTTAGAACCGTTTGTTTTCCTCTATATGAAGGGCCAACCTGGGTGCTGTACCACCAGGACAATGCGTGACCGCATGTGGCACACATTTTCGGATAGTTCCATGATGACCAACATGCTTCACTGCTTCCTTGGCCTTCGCGTTCACCAGATCTCTCGACCATCGAAAATATATGGTCTATGGTCGGACGACGAATGGCCTCCTAGAGGACACCCGTGGCCACAACGGTTGAACTTTGGACACGCACCGAAGCAGCATGGACGGAGATACCCCAGATGTACATGCAAAGTCTCGACCTATCAATGCAGTGTCGTGTAGCAGTGGTTATTGTTGCCCATGGAGTGCTACACAATAATGATTCCCCCATGTCATGTACGTCATACCGAACTGCAAGAGTAATCATATCACCTATGTTTGCTGGGTATTCTGTCCATTAAATCAGTTTATTATAGCTGACATATTTCTTGGTTTCGCAAGTACAAGAATATTAGCAGTTTCTAAAACACCTACATCAAATATTAATCTAATTGTTGTATGTCAAACTTAAATGTACTAGATTTTCATAATTCATAGTCTGTTCCACGAGTCGACAAGCGAGGATATGTCTTTCAAAATAAATGTTTTTAATATGTTTTCACTGCTTTATTAAATTAGCACAGAAGAAAAGTTGAGCGCATATGCCTAATTTGCTGTAAAAATTAAGAAATCACAATTTTCGACAACAAAATGCAATTTTTCCAATTAAAATACAGTAAGTTCATTCCTATATTGTTTTCTGTCGTGCGGACACTAAGGGACTTTTTGTGCAGATAAAACCGCCAAAACCACCTTGTAAGTAAAGCTAATTGCAGCCCAGACACAGATTTGAATAAGTATTAGAATGTGCATTTCTTGAAAAAGTACATTTTTTCAAACAGAACAATGCCTGTTCACATCAAGAAAATAAAACTAAAGGAAATTAGAATGTCAGCGGTGTTTTTTTTGCAGAATTCTAGTGCAAATAGTTTATGTGCTATCATAATATGACAATTTTAAATACCGACAGTTGCCTGCTCCATTTAACTGCTTAGTTACTGGGCTACGATGTTCATATGTCTGTTTAGATTATGTTTCCTTTACACTGATTGCATTGGGACCTTCTTGTCAGTACTTTGTGATAGTTCATACTACCTAAACGTCGGACGTGGTGTAAGACGGCATCTTAATGCTGAAAAAGCTGACATGCTCGTGGTGTATGGAAAATGTAGAAAGAATGCTGTTCGTTCTTGTAATGTGTACGCAGAACGATATCCCAATAAACGTCAACCACCTCGACAATTGTTTGCAAACCTCTTTAACCAATTACGGGAAACTGGAAGTGTTACACTAAGAAAACGTAACAGAATCAAACGAGTTACTGGAGAAGAGGGTGCTATTGAAATTATATCTGCTGTTGCTCTAAACTCCCCATGTAATCGCAAGAGGGCAAAGCACGAGTCAGCCAAGTGTACTGCGCATTCTGCATCTACATAAGTTCCATCTGTATCAGGTCTCTCTCCATCAAAAGCTACATGGAAACGATTTTGAGAATCGTATTAACTTTTGTATATTGGCAATAAGACATGTCAGAGATTTGACACACATACTTTTTAGTAATGAAGCAATATTTACAAATCATGGCCACATCAACCACAGAAACATGCACTTTTGACCAGTAAAAAATCCCCATTGACTTCGTCAAGTGGAACTTCAGCATCCATGGAGTTTAAATGTGTGGCGCAAAATAGCTAACCATCATCTCATAGAACCTTATTTCATAGAAGAAACACTGGGTTCGCAAAATTATGTCAACCTCCTAATATACCAACTTCCACATATATTAGAAGACCTTTCACGGCAGACTTGGAGCATTCTGTGATATCGGCATGATGGTTGTCCAGTGCATAGTGCAAGACATGCTACAGCTTGTCTTCACAGATTGTGTGGTTATATTCTATAAATAATAATAAACGCGATGGGAGTAGAACGTTGAAATAACAAATCAAATGCATGTCAATAGTTGAGGATCATTGCAAATTGCAACAAGAGGTAGCTGACTTGCATACTAATCAAAAGCAAATGACAAAGAACTTAGTAAAAACGATGATTCGAAAAGTGTTTCAGTTTTGATCTACAGTAGTGCCTGCCTACGCTATGCCTCGGTTCGTCCAGAGCAATGGAATAATTGTCAATAAATATATTTTACTTTAACCTTAGACGTTAACTTTCGAGTCTGGTGAAATATATACAATCCTCAGAAATTCTCCGCAATTTTCAGCAATTCTCCGCTGCAATCCTCACGAATCCTCAGTAATCCTCCTCGCCAATCTTCAGCAATCCTCACCATTCCTCGGCAATCTTCCTCACCAATCTTCAGCAATTCTCACCAATTCTCAGTAATCCTCACCAATCCTCATCAATCCTCCTGACCAATATTCACCAATCCTCAGCAAACCTCCTTGGCAGTCATCCTCAATCCTTCATCCCCCACTCCCTCGATCAATCCTTATCCCTCGTTCAATCCTCCAATTAATCCTTCGGTTTGAAATATATACACTGTGTTTATTAGCTACATGGCAATATTTATTTCAAAAATTCGTGGAAGGATTAAAATGGCTGATACAGAAACTTAACCAGGGCCTCAAAAGTGCTCGCTTTACAGTGAACAGCCTATAATGTTTTGTATGCAGTCCAGTGTATTTGCATATTTTATACCTACATCTTCATTAATATTCTGTATGCAGATCTTTACTTTAATAGTCGAGTTCTCACAGCACCACTTTTAAGTAATTAGGGATAAAAGGATACAGCACGCAAAAAAATCTAATCAAATTAATTTTATTGAAAAAAATGTATTCTTATTTTACTCATTAAAATTTCAGAAGAAAGCAGTGCATCACATCATGCGATATAATACCTGACCTTCAGTTTACTAATTATTGAAGATATCTAGTTAATGTGCGGGAAATCTCCACCTTGTTGCAAAGTGATCAAATGTCTAAGTCTATCAACAAGTTCATTCGGGTCTTCAGGAAATATGTAACGATTGTTCTCAGTATATTTCGCCTTCATCACATAGCTTGTTGCAGCAAATGTGGTGGATGGGTGCGCCAAAGCATCGAGAAGATCGCCATCGTCTTCAGCATCAACACTGTCTTCATGTTAATTTTCATGATCATCTCCACCTCCTGTTTTGTAGTTTATATTGTCTGTTCCTAACCATATATATATATATATAGAAATTGCATTCATTCACCAACTGTCTCCAAATTTGTGCATTTCCATTGAATTATAGACTATTCACGGTAAAGTGAGTAATCTTTGAAGCCCTCTCATTTGGAATACGAAGAAAATATGGCATATATATTAAATTAACTTCAAAATGAAAATAACTTGTGCGTGACTTAGCCACCAGTCGGTAAACGCCAGAACAGCACAATGTAAAAAACATGTATGCTACACAAATCATAAGTATTCGTCACAAAACAATTACAAATTTACATAAAAACAGTATCACCTGACTGGATACTTCTAACCAATAGATGCAATGAAGAAACAGTTAAGAAAACACCTGGAAATAAACTCAGTTTGGTGAGCAAAAGCACAGACTGTTATAAAATTAACGAATCGTAACTACAGATTTTTCTTCCTAAAATTATGTTGTACTACAAAACTCTTTGTCAAAGGAACACACAAGATTAAACTAGCAATGAAACAGACACACATTTCACACCGCGGCCTATCTACCGTCAGCTACAGAGATAAACAAGCAACTGGCAAGCGATCGTGCGAAGGGTAGTACAGCTGCACTCAAGGTCACGTGGACACATTACATTTAACTAACGTAAACTAAGCAGCCTTAATTTAAGTATAAAACAATCATGAAAGTATTAAAACCCATTTAAAACACATTTTCACTTAATAAATTTAAAAATTACGTATTATGATTTCGTTAGGACCAAGTGGTAAATTAATAGAAGGTACTAAAACTTTATAAAATATGTTTAAACTTTATAAAATTGCAAAAAGAATTGTTGTCATGAGAACTAAACTCAGCTTTGCTTAATGCAATGAAACCGTGTTGTGCACCATGGTTGTAAATAATATTTATTATTGATTTAAAGACAGTAGTAAATAGTTTGACAAATTTTCTGTACCTATTATATTTCTATAGAATTGATTAATCATCCATGCTCAGTGTGGCATCAATTAAGTTTGTTCATGTTTAAATTTACCATCAAATGAAATGTCCTTAAACATCATATACAATTTAAAACTAAAACTCGAATCACTTGAGATACAATACGAATATACTGCCGGAATTGCCATGTAAAATGTTAATTACATCTGCTACCTTGCCAGACACCACAAAAACCAGTTAGTATTGGAACGAACTAGACGAAACATTAGCTTCGTTTCTCTCAACTACTGTCTGCGCAGTGCAGTGCAGTGCTGTACAATGCAGTGCTGTACAGTGCAGTGCAGTGCTGTACAGTGCAGTGCAGTGCTGTACAGTGCAGTGCTGTACAGTGCAGTGCAGTGCTGTACAGTGCAGTGCTGTACAGTGCAGTGCAGTGCTGTACAGTGCAGTGCTGTACAGTGCAGTGTAATGTTGTGCAGTGCAGTGCTGTACAGTGCAGTGCAGTGCTGTACAGTGCAGTGCTGTACAGTGCAGTGCTGTACAGTGCAGTGCAATGTTGTGCAGTGCAGTGCAGTGCCGTGCTGTACAGTGCAGTGCAATG
>NQII01004121.1:6824-64200 GCA_002778355.1 Clitarchus hookeri
TATACATATAAAACTTGAGTGCGTTATTAATTCAGGCGTGCGCAGCGGCTATACAGCTCGCAATTTCATAATATCTGACGGTGTGTTACCAGAGAACCCCTGGGCCGTCAGCCGAACGACCCAAAAATCTCATCAGCTCACCGCGGAGCTGTGGCGCCGGGCAAATCCATAATCATTACATTCCAACTCTGGTAACCGACCGCGTCAAAGACTAGGGTATTTTAGTGTCCTATATGATTTTCCGAGTTCAATAGTGTGTAATCAAACCAATTAGGGATGTGGGAAATAATAAGTCTTTCATTCAAACCTGACTGTTCTGGTCGCAGTGCCCCAAAAGTTAACAGACCTAAATTTTCCACATTCTTTACAAGGCACCACATAATCATGTTATGTATTTAAATTAGTGTTGTATTAAGAACTCTTAACTCCCTACAGGGTTTCGAAAAATCACTCAGGACGTTTCAGTGTTTTATGTGTATCTGTTTCGAGTTCTATGTTAATCAGGTCAGTTAATTACATTACTTCGCGAAGTTTAGCGAGCTTTCGGCAAGGACGTCGATAACCTGCACCCTCTCCCGCAGTCTGATTCCACAGGTCTTAGGGGTTGCACGTGCGTCGCGTCGGGAGGGACTCTCTAGTTAGTCAGACCCGCTATAATTGGCATTGTGTACATGTAACTGTGTATACTGTTTGGCAATACAATTTATTTGAGTTAACAAAAACTTGTGAGTTCACATTTTTGTGTTGTATTTCGGGCCCTGACCCTATCCGGGATTTCATCGACACCTCAAGGATGCATCCTTCAATAATAAGGCAAAAAGGTAATATTAATGCATGCTGGAAGCATAAATACCCTGGCTATATATTAAGTTTTCCTGTAAATTTGTACCGTGTTTGTCAGGGGATACAGCCACATGGACGTTCGGCCCACGATTCTGAGAACTTTGACTAAATGATCACCCGGTGAGCTGGCACCCATTCTATTCGAAATAGGAATATTGTGTACTATCCTGACTCTTGTTAACATATTCGCCTGACGAATTGCACTTTACTATCCCCTACCACTCAGGCAATGTTATGCAATAAAATTAATTGTAAATCAACATTTTCTCTTTCTTTGTGAACTCCCCGAATTTGCTACCATTCGGATTAAAAATAAGGCCATCGGACGCTATTTACTAAACATCTTTGTTCAGCGTCAGTGCGTTGCCTTTGTCTTTACAGCATAGGAAAGTGCGGGGCCCTGTGCTGCACGCCCACTTTATTTTAGCGTAACATCGCATTTGCTTTCAGTAATACAAATCTTGTTGTGAAGTCAAATTTTGTGAGTGTACACTATTGACCTTTTACTGAAAGTTTAAGGGCGACAGACTTTCTTACCTTTCCAATAACTGCCATGTTATCTATTTCATCTAAGTCAGTGTATTTTCTATTTTTGAAGTGTTATATGTATGAGCATTGGAATGGCGGGCTGAGGGGCCACAATTCCGAAGTTCGGGAAGTGTGTGTATGTTCAGGCATCTAACTAGTCTTGTCTACTTCAGTTTTTGTGGACGATATAATGAGACATGGCGCACAGGGTTCTTAGCCCGGGCTCTTCTATCATGATCCACCTATAGAGTCTCGTGCACATACGAGTGGATTCCCTTTACTAGTCATCTGGTGCCCCTTAGATTATAACGTTGTTATCTGTAGGACCTTGTTATTCCCCCACAAATGTGTCATTTCGCTCCCATCCATGAGGTTAAATTCTGCGGCCACGAGTATGACAATTCGTGGAGTCGCTATTATTGTTGTTGGTACGAGCAGGAAACGAAAATGCCACCGTCTTGGCACTGCATCACTGGGTATAAAGGGATCGATCTCGCTTCCCCTCGCAAACACTACCTCAACACACCTCACCGGTCAGCCACAACTCCCTATGAATGGGTGGGAAAGTGCACCCACATCACTCCTGCACCTGCCATGACAACAACAGCCGAAACATCTGTCCATGCATGCAGAACACCCTCATGAGCTGAGATTTTCCTTGCAACACCACTTGCCTCGTGCAGTCGCGCACCTGCACACATGTCCAGTTTCGGAATTGAATTTTTGGTCTGCGGTCCATTGCATTATTTGCTGTGTAGCAGAAGACAATGACTCCTTCGCAAAACATGACCTGTTAGCGCATATTTACCATTGACTTCCTATGACAATGTACGACACACAATACCAACACAACTTGCCCTGCAGACCGAATGCATGTACGAAATCCTCAATAACCGATACCAGTATGAGGGACGAGGGTGGGACCTGGCATCCGGTACGTGCTGTTCGAGGGACTTCTTCATAGACACCCTAAGCATTGCGGAATACATTATTGGCCAGACATTTCATATGTACTCAGTGTAGGATCATCCTAGGACTGGACCGTGTCGACCTCAAGACACCAGAGACTATGCCACCATGAAACCCCACACCACTGCAGACGTATACGACTTTCCAAACTGCCGCAACTTCAAAGAGACTTTGCTATTGGTGACTTGTGGGACCACAATTGTCACTTCAATTTCATAACTACAGTCGAGTGGTCAGAATTTCACATGGCCTAATTTCAATACTGGGACTGCTTGTCCGAACATCCAACCCACTGTAACTCAGCCGTACCCAACAAAAAAAAAAAACTGGTCGAAATGCCAGGTAACATTTCCAGATGATCAAGGACATTCCGTACCCTTACCCCAGTAAATACCCAGTGACTTCAGCCACGCCACTGCAGCCTGCTACTACATCCTAATGCTCATGCCACGGACAGTTCAAACTTCGCAATGCCCCCAGCATATACTCTAGCGAGGTTACATACACTCCCGAATATGTTTGGTCAAAGATCGGAGTATCCTCGAACATCAGTGGAGGAAAGGGTGAAGTGACTTCAATGGTAAGGTGCACCACCCAACATGTGACCATGTGTAGTGTGAGAACAACTCACCGGTGATGCGTGTTCATAATGGAAATCTGTAACTGAGTACCAAATGATGGAGTAGCAAGTTGGAAAATTTTTCACAATGTACACCTACATGCCAGCAACATTGCAGTCGTAGCTGAGTATATTTACGTGGCATCAACATGCTCATGAAGACCTATATAAATTCTTGAGATGTAAGGTTAATCTAGTAGCCCAGTTTTAAGCCAATAAAACAGCTCCGAGTGTATCAGAAGCAATGGTACAGAAAGTCCTTCCGGAATTCAGACCCGCTTTACGACTACCCATATACAATGGAGTAATCTCTTTTAACAGAAGTAAAACCAAGATGGAAAAATTACTATTATTGGGGATTATTCAACTGATTTTAGTTTCGTTCAGGGGGAATTCGAAAGGAAAGGCCTTCTAAATTTTGTTTCTACCTACGTTTATACCTTACTTCATTTAAATTGAAAACTATTCTCGCATTCACATTTATGCTAATTAATACAAAAAACACAGCACCAAAAAAGATAAAAGGAAATTAAAACATTTTTTACCAAATTAAGCGTACAATGAAAGCGCATTTCGCCATACACTTAATGCTCATCAATATAATTTCTATATAAATATTAGCATGGGATTGGTTTTTTTTCCCTTTACAGCACAAGGCCTGGGTAAAAATTATGCCACTAAAATGCATAAAAATATATACAATATAATTTTGTTTAAATAATTTCACGATGCAACCTGTGCCGTGTTGCAAAATACGAAACAGTAATACTATCATGTTCCTACAATAACTAATGACATCTATAGGGTTTGCATATTCAAACTTTTAATATTAACGAGTGAGAGAGTTCACTCATTTCAACGAATACAATTGATGAAAAATCCATCACCAAGGACTTATTTATAGTTCCAGCTGCGTAGCAAAGCCAAATTTACCACAACAGTCAGTCCCATTCGTACCATATGTTGCGTCGTCAGCAACATCTCCTTAACCCGTAATTTANCAAATTTACCACAACAGTCAGTCCCATTCGTACCATATGTTGCGTCGTCAGCAACATCTCCTTAACCCGTAATTTACCGTTAAAAAGTATGGCATCGACATCACGAATTTTACAACCTAACTTACAACTTCGGAGCAATTTCAAGACATGATAGAACCGATCCCCGACTTGGAAAGTTCATATATCAACTTTAACAGCTATGTATAACCAAATTTTGTCAGGGGAAACTCTTAACACCATCCTAGGATTTTCAAGTGTTTCTAAGGACGTATTCATAATCATTAACATGTACTTTCATCGTTTTCCAGTAACCACAGTTTATGCTATAAAAAAACGGAAAACCTTACATTTTCGCACTCGGTGATAGACTCAAAGTCACAAAACCGTCCACAACGTCGCTCATAAGGCTTCGTTCGACCTATCATTCTTGGGAACAACTCACCTAAACGTACATGGTAAATGGCACCACTACTCATAACATCTTAATCAAACAGCTGACGAGCCTCCCTCTAGCTCACATGCAGCACAGGTCTCGCCCAACACAAATGGGATTAACACATGCACATGCAAGCAAGAAGGGGTCCATCAGAGAATGCATTGCCAGTAGTAGAAATATATAACTACAGAGAGTTAATAATTTATTGTTTTCAATATTACAGGATTTTCGTACCGATCCAGCAGGCTAATTACAATATAATAAAAATCCATGTGACCCCTCCAAGCATCACAGCCACCCCCTTCCCAGAAACAGAGGCACATTTAGATCCGCCGACCACCAACGACCTTACATTCAACTGAAGAGCGGCAAAAGAAATGTAATATGTTTGCAGCTGCATGTCTATGGCTCGATTACTGATTTTCAGTGTGGTACAGCCTACAGGGGCTACTACAGTTACTTTTGCACCACAGCCATCAAGCACACCTTCGCNCTGATTTTCAGTGTGGTACAGCCTACAGGGGCTACTACAGTTACTTTTGCACCACAGCCATCAAGCACACCTTCGCCCGGCATCCAGTCGCTCAGCAAAGGGTTGGTGGCAACGATTGAAGCAAGCTGGGGAAGTTCACCTGTGGCACCGCTGCCACCATTCAGCATGGTTTTGCAGCCGCCTTTCCATGATCAGCAAATCTCACTTAGATTTCTCGTCACTTCACCATCGGCCGGTATACCCACGCCCCATTGGGAATAAGTGTCATCCATTGAGGAGGTCTGGCGTCCTTTACCGGTCAACGAAGCACACTTGCTGCCAGCAACCATCATCACAGCTACACCACATCCCCTATTCCTGCACAGATGGCTGGCATGAACACACTCGATACACACTTGGTGGAAAGTGGCAGTGGGAAGATTGTTTGTCCCACATCACCAACAGATGACATGACACAGTGGGACAGCGACGACTATGGCAGTGACATCACTGGAATCCTGTTATACCAACAACAGCACCGCCTGCACCTCTCAAACTGCTACCATTAATGCGAGAGCAGCTTCCAGCCACCAAATGCTGTAGACACCTGCTGCACACATGGTTGAAAGTGCTCACAAAGGCATGTTTAATAGGTGTTGTTGCTTGGGAGGGTGGGTAGGGAGGTTGTGTCCATCCACTCACATCTTTCCCCAGTGTGCTACCGACCCTCGCGCAGCATGTAGCAGCTTAGAGATAGGAACTATTTTCGCTGCACACGAAACATGCGCAACAAGACAGGAAGCCACGCATCCAAGACAGATATCTAAGGTCAATGGAGAGATTTTCTGGGCCACAGGGCGTAACTTCTGAGAAAAATAATTAGGTAGCCTAACACTATACTATATTAAACTTAATTAATTATTACACTCCAGCAAAAGAATGCATTAATTTCCGTGTATGTACACCACAGCAGTTCATATCTGAAGAAACGACCACATTGTCGTTGAATCTCAGAAACCTCATAGCATTTTGCGTAACAAACAAGTTCATTGTTTAACTATCATTAAATTGAAATTCCACCTTCGAGTGACATCTCTATAAAGTCCCACCAATAATTAAGTTATATGAATGTGTTTTGACTCTTGCAGTCAGACACCAAACAAAATCCCAAGACAAAAATATTATTTGAAAATTGTTGAGTAATTTAAATATTAATATAAGTAACACCATAATTAAATAGGGTCAATTTTTCATCATGTAAAAGATTTTTGTGCATACACTTTCTATTCAGGTGATGAAAATTGTAGATTAGAAACAAACTGAATTTCTTATAACAATTGTCAAGTGGTTTTTATATTTATTTTTATGACAACATCAATAGTGTTTGACACAGAGTAAATGTAATGTCATTATCAGTGTTATATATTTACATATCTATAATTACATTTCTTATTTAAGGGAATTATGTTATTGACAGTCTGAGGTAGTTATGATACTACCACCTTTACAATCCCTCTTCAGTCTAGCGAGAGCAGACATCAAGAGATTTCGCATCACGTGACTTGGGGGTAAAGAAACCTTTGCATGCCAATCATTTAACCTACATAGAATTAATTGTACCTGAATATTTTCTTTTTTCTTCGTGCATCCCCTTTTTCGCCACCTTTCGGAGTATTTTCAATCCTTTCGGGCATTATTTACTAAACATTTTTGATCAGAGTCTGTGCGATGCCTTGTGTTTACAGCATAGGACAGAGCAGGGTCTCGTGCTGCAATAGAACTTTATTTGAGTGTACCATTACATTTGCTTTCAGTAATACAACTGCAGTTCTGAAGTAAAGTTTTGTGAGTGAGCATCATTCCTGTTTCACAGGGACTTTAAGGGCAATGGATCCTCTTAACTTTCCAATACCTGCCATGTTATCTATTTTACCTAAATCAGTGTTTTGATTTGTTATATGTACGTACATTGGAAAGGCGTGCTGGGGAGGAGCAATGCCCCAGTTTGGTATGCTCGCATGAGATTATTGTTACACGGGGCAAAGGGTTCTTTAACCTGGGATTTTCGCCATGGCCAACCTCAAGAGTCATATGCTAGCCCGAGTGGATTCCCTTTATTGGTTATCTGGCACCCTCCAGACTATTAAATATCGTCTGTCGGACCCTGTGACCACACTGACTCTTTACAATATACATATATTGTTACAGCGATTTTTTAAAAATAAATATATTTATTTGCAGTTTTTTATCCTGATGCACTATTTAAGTTGGTCTTGGCTGGGGCAGCCTTTATTTTAGGTATTTCTTTTGTAAGAATTTGTTGACTTGGGAAGAAAATACACTCTGTTGTTCTGCCTCTGGTTTCGATCTATAGAAAAAAAAAACTGGTGGTCCTCCTTGTTAAACGTGTAAGCTCTTCGATATTTGTTTTGGCGTTTACTGTGAACTTTCAGCAGTAACCAGAAATCGATAAACCTTTTTTTTTTTTAGACCCATGACAGGTTTTTCGCATCTTTATAAATACTTAACTTCGGCGATCTTGCTCTCTCTTGATCACTTGAACTTATGCACTTCAAATCAGAATATGGTGGTGAGAGGACAAGCCATAACACAGAAGCAGAAAAATGTCTGTCAACACGTAGATAAGTAAATTGTTTTTTTCCATTATGTAAAAATGTTTAATTGGCAGATGATATGGGCCCAGCACAAGTTTGATGTGAACCATGCATCGACGAGCTTCTTGTGCCCAATCTGACCGCCACAGTGACAACTACTACACTAGCTTCACCGGGCCGCACCAACCACATCAATCCATGAGTGCGTAGTGCATGTCGTCAAGAACGGTTCTAGCACTTTCTTGACAAACAGGATTACGTACCTCAAGAATGTGCCTTACTCAATTATTACAAAAGTTAACTCTTTTAATAAATAAGTAGGTGATCCGAAACGGTGTTTACCCCAAAGCCACAGCCGTTGGTTGCACTGGCATTTGGTTGTTGCGTAGTAGCAACTGACACCACGACCTATGACATGACGCACCACCAAGTGGTATGGAACTGGCTTGAGATAAGTGCCCCAAGGTGTCACTCAGTTGTGTGCAGCATTTTTACAAATACATTAAACACCGTCATTGCATTTACAGCTATAGCCAGGGGTGTGTTTTACTGTATTAAGAGCAATGGTGCATAGCATTCCACAACTCTTTGCCTAGGTGGACTAGTGCATCCCTTCAGGAGTCAGTCAGCTTGCAAAACTGTAGCCAGTGAAATTCAGACACATCACAGGTAGTGAAATTCTGAACACTTTTTACGAGAAAATGTAATAATTTATTATTGTGTATTTATAAAAGGGTAATTATGCTTTCTAAAAGGGATATTGCCTGTAAGGGCCTTTATCATTGTAATATGTCATTTAGTGTGGTGATATGCCTTGTCAACTTCACAACATCAATCTTAACCGAAAGTTCTTAATAATAAACGGGGGAGTCATCAATGTGTTCATCTAATTTACACAATTTTCCCCATTGCAATCATATCACATAGTGTTCATTTTATGTTTCATCATTCGGCGCATGACTTCGGTTCTCGTCTCTCGTGATTGAAACCGAGGTCACTGAGACAGTTCGTCTCAGCACTCGGATCAGACTGACGACATAAGTCACCCGCTCCACGAGCCCCCTTGGTACCATCATTTAGGCTGTAATAACTTCACTGCAATAGTTAAATTGTGTAAAGTGGTTTATTCACTGCCCTTGTTTACATGTGAGACATGCATGAAAATGGATCCAGCACTTATGGTCTGTTGGTGACTTTATCTTGAAATAAACGTGGTATTATGTTGATACGCGATAGCATTAAGGTCCTTGGCGAAAGGGCGGTTGGTTCTCTGCGCAGTACTTAGAACAAATAAAATAAATGTTCTGGTTAATAAATTTAATATTACAGTGAAGTTATTACAGCCTAAATAATGGAACCGAGGGGGCTCGTGATGCGGGCGGCCAATGCCGCTGGTCTGGTCCGATTTCTGAGATGAACTGGATAAGTGACCATAGGTTTCCATCACTAGTGACGTGATCTGAAGTCAAACAGGGAATGATGAAACATAACATGACTACTCTGTGATATAAATGTAATGGTGAAAAATTGGATAAACTTAACTAAACACATCGGTGACGCCCTTGTTTATTAACCTCTGTCCGTTATGGTTGAAGCTTTGAAGTTGACAGGGCATGTCACCTGACTAAATGATATATTAGAATGATGGAGGCATTTGTTGGCGATCTCCCTTTTAGAAAACATTATTACTCTTTTATAAATTAACACTATTATAGTATTACTTTTTCTTATGAAAAATGCTTGCATTTCACTTGCTATGACGCGTTTGCATTTCACTAGCTACAGATTTGCCAGGTGGCTGTCTCCTGAAGCGATGCAGGAGTCCACCTGAGCAGAGGAGTGTGGAATGCCTGGCTTGATTGCTATTAATACATTAAAACACACCCTAGATTGTAGTTGTAAATGCAGTGACTGTGTTTAATATGTTTGTAAAAATGCAGCACATTTCTGGATGACCCTTTGGGGCACTTATCACTTCAGTTTCGGCCTACTAGCCATTTGACGTCGTGCGTTGTAGTTCGTGGTGCGAGCTGCTACGAAGCAACGACCAATTGCCTGTGCACCCAACGACTGTGGCTTTAGGGAGAAAATCGTTTATGATCGCCTACTTATTTATTAAAATATGTAATATATGAGTAGGGCGGTTTCTTGAGTTGCATAATACTTTTTGGCAAGAATGTGAAAGTTACGTTATTGTCAACCTGCACCAAGCACTCTTGGCCTGATGTAATTGGTCCGGCTCGGTGTAGCTGGAGTAGTTGTTGTGACTGCGACAGTCAGAGAGGGAACAAGTTGTTCGTTGATGCATTTGTCACATCAATTAATTGCTACTTAATGGTGAAAAAGCCAGAATGATAAAACGGAAACAATAATACTTGTCTCTCGTCTAAGAGTCCTTTAGTGGAAAGCGATCACTAGATTTTGTATAGTAACCCTTGGAATGTATTTCAGTTAGATCAGTTTTTTTTTTCATAATTTGTGTTGTAATTGTGTATTGTTCCTGTTAGTAAACTTCTTTGATGCAGATTTCTTTGTAAAATATATGTTGTGATTTGCACTGGAATTTTTCAAATCACGTTATTATGATTGTGAAAAGCATGATACTGATATATTGAAATAACCTCACCTGAGTGTGTAACATTTCAAGTGGGCTATAATATATATTTTCTGGAGTGTGTACTCAGGAAAACATTTTAAATTTTTAATTCGGAAAACTGATGCATGGTATCATATTAAAATATTTAACTATTTATTTAATTTTAATGCTTTTATTTAATGACATTTTACTGTACATAACATTTTAAACACCAATAAAACGAATTCATTTCTGCGAACTTAAAAATATATTTGTAAATATTTAATCCCCTCTATTGAAACTTTCAAATGATAAGAACAAATAAAAAGGAACTACTTGTAATCCTAATTTTGTATAATTTTAAATATATATTATATAATCTTTAGATTTTCCGATATTTCGAGTTTAATCGACAATAAATTATTATTTGACATTTACCTAATCATCAACAGGGTTGGAAAAAAGGGTACATTTACCTGCGCCTGAAGACTCCGGGGAATAGGTGGTAGTAAAGGGAGTGAGGGGCAGCTGCTTGGAGTTAAGGGAAAGAAATGACACGCCTGAAGGAAGCCCCGAAATATTAATTTGTGAAGGGCCCCGAAATTTCTGTTAATAGTTCTGGACAGCTGTGGACAGAAGGTATCATTTTGAAGATGCGTTTCTGGGCTCGAATTCGGTAAAGATAGAAAAAAAAAACACTCATGCAATGTATTATATGATCACATTTAATTGTGTTATTTTTGAATTTCTGGGGATGAGGTAGGTGAGGGATAGGATTTGAAATAAGCCGTACTTTTATATGTACACATACGAGTAAATCTATGGCAATAAATATTATATAGCACATCTCTAATTCATTTTCTGCTATGTTAGTTGTGAAGTGTATACCTAAAAATTATTATAGTGTGTGTAGCTATAGTTCAAGCTCTACCGGTAGGTAAATGAGTTGGTTTGGCTTGAAGTGTTAAAGGTGGGCACAACCAATATCAATTTTTTGAGCTTATATTTTACAAGGGTGAGCCATTACTTTAACATACAATGAATTTAATATTGCATGTAAAATTACAACTTCCAAAAGTGAAAATTAGTAACGCATCGTTCTCGGCAACTGTGTACTCACAGACTTGGCAATAACTTTTGCGTAAATTTAATTGGTTTTTTTCGAGTTTGGATTCGAAAAACCTGTTGACACCAACTAATTAATCTGATAAATGTACTTTGTGTTGATTTANTTTTTTTCGAGTTTGGATTCGAAAAACCTGTTGACACCAACTAATTAATCTGATAAATGTACTTTGTGTTGATTTATGTCCCCCTCCTTTTCAATTTTTTTTAAGCTTATGTGAATGCAAAGCTCCGAAAATACCTATTGTGCAGAGGATTTTTTTTTATTTAAAGCATTTTATGTATTTAGCTTGTGATTGTAAAATATNCCGAAAATACCTATTGTGCAGAGGATTTTTTTTTATTTAAAGCATTTTATGTATTTAGCTTGTGATTGTAAAATATTTACATCAATTGCTTCAGTATTTTTTTTTATTGTAATTGTAATTTCAGTTTTTTTTTCAGAAACATTTACTTTTATAATAATTTTACATTTCCACTTGACCGATGCTTAAATAAAACGATCAGTCCCATGACAATGTTAATTCTATATATGTTGGAATAATAGACAATGTGCATAGTAGTAGAGGTTATGGCTTTGAAAATTGCTCAGTTTGCATGTAAACTATATATTAAGTTTCGCTGCCTNTGTGCATAGTAGTAGAGGTTATGGCTTTGAAAATTGCTCAGTTTGCATGTAAACTATATATTAAGTTTCGCTGCCTGGAAGAAGTAATAGTGTTTTTATAGTTGGAGTGATACTTACATATTATTTAAAAGCTATGAAAAACACGTCAATAGAGGCAATTATGAAGTCAATCTTCTTGAATCTCCACTCTCAAAATCTGAATACTAACTTTACCTGAGCGGACGGGGACAGTAGGCGGACATCATCAGGCGACTATGTATAGAATAGTCAGAATAGTACACAATGTTCCTATTTCGAATAGAATGGGTGCCAGTTCACCGGGTGAGCTNCTATGTATAGAATAGTCAGAATAGTACACAATGTTCCTATTTCGAATAGAATGGGTGCCAGTTCACCGGGTGAGCTAATAGTCACAGTTCTCAGGTTCGTGGGCTGAACGACAACGTGGCTATATCCCCTGACACACGGTACAAATTTACATGAAAACTTTATACATAATCAGGGTATTCAAGCTCCGCAGCATACTGACGCAGCATACTGACGTGAACCAGGCGTTCACTGGTTCATTTGTGCCCACTGTGACTGCCGCAGTATTATCCTCCACTCCAGATGCACCCCACCAGCAGGCATGTGGGCAAGAGTGATAGTGTATTCAGTGTTATGTAATCAATCAGCGTTTGTCAATATAGTTTTTTCAGTGCTATGTAATTAATCAGAGTTCACCGATATAATTACATCAGTGCGACATAATTGATCGGAGTGCATCAGTATAGTTTATTCAGGGTTATATGAATTTATTCAGTGTCATAATTATCAAGTCATTTGTTCCAGGTGTGTAAATACCACCAGTGTCATTAATTGTTCAGAGCTTATTAATTTAATCATTATTATTTATTGGATCTGTGTCTCTATTCAGTATTTATTTATATCATATTTATTGTGTTTGAAGACAGTCATCACATACCCAGCCAGCCCGGGACATGTGACATTAGTAAGTTGGCAATACAGTGGCTGCTGTGATACAAATATTTAATATTAATATAACTCTGATTTATTGTGTATTTGTGCAAAGGTAATTGTGTGTTATTATTTATGTTGTATAGGGTAATTGTGTTTGATTATGTTAATCTAAGGTATATTATTTTCTTACAACTCATTAGCATTTCTAAGTCGCATTTATGTTTCATCTTTCCGCCGCTTTGTGTCGACCGCGCTCAGGTAGCGGGTGCCGGCGCAGTTCGCAGTACAGTACGCTTCATCACTTCAATGCGGGCGGACATGGTAAGTCTCTCGTTTCACAAGACCCTTGATGCCAGCCCCTGAGGTTGCAACCTCACTCAGTAATCGTATCATCACATCATCCACGAAATAACTTGTATTTTATGTTACATCGCACCGAGGGGAGAGCAGCGTCACGTGCCTTAATTAATCGTAATCCATTAGTGTTTTACATTGTACGACCACGCGGTCACCACGTGTCTGTTTCGGTTAATTGTTCTACAAAATAATCATCTTTCATATAACCAATAGTGCGTTCATTAATCCTCCGGGCATGTGCAGCGGCCATACAGATCACATTTTCCTATTATCTGGCGGGGTGTTACCTCGGGCCCCCTAGGGTGATTAACCACACCCGATCTCATTGCTCAACACTCAGCTGGCGTCCGGCACTTTCACAGCTCTAGGGACACCTCGCGCCCAACCGTCTCCCATCCCCAAGGGACGTACCGCGCGCATGTCAATACCTTTATATTACCTTTTCACTTTATTATTGAAGGATGCATCCTTGAAGCGTCGATTATTTTCTGGATAGGTCCAGGGCCCGAAATACAACATTAAAATGAGAACTCACAAGTTTCGGTTAACTCAAGTAAAATGTATTGCCGAATAGTATGCACAGTTACATGTATGCAATGCTAATTAGAGCGAACCTGACTTACCAGGACTGCCAGTGGCCGTAACTGTACAAAAAGGCCAAGAATTATGCAACAATATTCAGTAGTAATTAAACCTCCAGGGTCTGTAAATTGAGCTGATGGAGGAGTGTTGCGGACGTGGTTTTAGGCTGTTGATAAATTTAATAAAAGTTCCAGTAATTCACGTTAATCTATTGAAGTTAAGTGTTCAGAACTAAGTATGAGAGTCCCCCACGACGGGGCCCACATGCACCACCTATGACCTGCGGGAATAAGACTGCCGGAGATGGTGAGAGTGAGTGACGTCCTTGCAGAGAGCTCACTCTATTTCGCGAGGTTATTTAATTAACTGACCTCGTTAAAATTGAACTTGAACCATATACACATAAATTACTGAAACATTCTGAACGTGTTTTCTTAATCCTGTAGAGAGTTAAGAGTTCTTAATTAAGGACTTATTAAAATACAAATCATTATTATGTGGTGCCTTGCAGAGCATGTGGAAAATTAATTTTTATTAATTTTTGGTTTACTCAACGACCGTAACAGTCATGTTGAAAGAAAGATTAATTATTTCCCACATCATTAATTGGCTTGATTAGGGACACAATTACACTTGGAAAATCATGTATAACTTTTCAATTATCCTAGCACGTGGCGTGCATTTATTCTGCGATTACTTCGCATTCCCCTAACAGTGAATATCACGAACATTTTCCAATGGACGATAAATTATAAGGCTATTAACTATATACTCTAACACTTTATTTCTATTCTAATTAAATTATGTTATTTTCATCTCCTTTTAGCTCATAACGCATCTCAGTTTCATTTGTATAAATATTATATGGTTCCTCATCCCTCCTGTATCTGCGGTGCACCTAGTGCAGATTTGTCCCATCTCTTGTCTCAGTGTTCCACTGGCTGCGATCGAATTTCGTTGTAAGCTGCTCTTTAACGCTTTCGTGTGAGGTTTACTGTCTCTTACTCTTCGGTATTTTTCTTGACGCTTGGGTACCTTATGACCATTCGCTCGGTTTTTAGTCGAGAAGGATTTTATTTTCTGATTTTGAGTGTTTCTGTACCTTACTATCCCTTGTTGCATGGCCTTTCTTTCCGTTTATGGTTGATGGGCCTCTATCGTAAATAACAGTATTTGTGTTTACGCCTGGTTTTGTTCCTTTTTGTATTTCCGTTTTTTTTTTACAGCTGTTTGATTTTTTACTCTTATTTTTTGGTTTTTTGCCGTGGTTTCTGGTGGCCACATTTCCACCAAATATTTTTTTTGCTGTTTCCAAAACTTTGAATTCAACGAAAATATATACAATTCACAAAATTATATGAACCTTTTTTCAATTTCCGTTTTAGTTCACATCTTATAACAAGATTTTGTCCCCTAGAAAATGTTTTATTATCGTGTGTGTACCGAACATAACTAGGACATACAATTTTATTTAGTACCCAAACTGCTAAGAGTAAGTTGGTGCAAGAATCTGAACCTTGATAGCGGGAATGTTTACCTGAAATGGCGTTGTTGTATAGGTTAATTCACAGCTGGTGATTGACTAATTGTTAAGGTGTGTAAATTTTTTTTAGGGCTCTGTATGTTATATTGTATCTTGTTACGTGACCTTGAAATGCCATTTGTGTTGAAAAGTAATTGACCTGTATTTGTGTTACAGGTGTGGAATAAGTTACTTCGATATGGATTTCTCTTTCTTGACATTTTCGCCACCTAAAAGGAACAGCAGTAAGTTCATTTGTGTTTGCATTTGTGGGAATGATTAACTAGCAGTGTTGTCAAAAATGCAGACATCCGTAGGTTCAGCATTTCGTGTCTTGGTAATTATGTCCTAATCGATGCATCTCTGCATTACGTTGCGTCTTCTTTCGCAGTGCTCTGGGTAATTGTAAATAATAGCGACTTTTCCGAAAACAAAAAAGAGAAAATCATGGAAAGTGGCATAATCCCACTTTACTAATGACAAACAACAGGAATTTACTAGGGGCATTAACATATCAATACAAACCACAAATACGCTAGTGGGGACGGCTTTGTAGCCCAGAGAAATTGTGGAGTAAAATATGTATGCCATTGTTATACTTCCGTATGTAAATACGTTAAATGCAAAAAGACCTTTCCTAACATCACTATATGTAAATACAGGGTACTGTTTGTCATCACATGGTACCATATTTCGTCGTGCTGCAGTGCAAACAACACCGGTGCATTACATATAGTGAAGTTAGGTTGAATTTGGTTAGGTTTGCTACATTTCAATTAAATTCATACCACAAATCAATACAAACCATAAATACGATAGTGGGGAAGGCTATGAAGATTAGGGAAATTGTGGGGTAAAACATTTTTAAATTATACAATATTGTTAAATCCTTTAATTATGTAAATACGTTAAATGCAAAAAGACTTAACCGAACATTACCTAACAACACTAAATGTAGATACAGAGGTATTGTTTGCCATCACATAATATTGTATTTCGTCGTGTGGCAGTACAAATAACACTTGTGCGTTACATATCGTGAAGTTAGGTTGTATTCGTTTAGGTTTGCTACATTTAAAATAGGTACACACACAGTAATATACAAACCCTTGATGACATACTACAAAATGCAAAAGCAGTTCATATACATATACCACACATAATAAAACATACTACATATGTGTTNTTGATGACATACTACAAAATGCAAAAGCAGTTCATATACATATACCACACATAATAAAACATACTACATATGTGTTCATGACAAACTTTAAGCTTCGTGGATGCAAGAGTTATTTTCGCTCTATACCTACAAAAAACACCCTGCGTGCCTTGAATCACTGTTTTGGAGATTTACTCCTCTGCTTGTGCTGAGACTTTGGTTTGGAACTTAATGTTTGGCTACGCTTGAACAGTATTTTTCAGTGTGAGGGGGCTACGCTGAATATCATTTTTACAGATTCACAGTAAAAACTACAACCTATCATTAAGTTAGGTTTAATTTGGTTAAGTCTTCTGCATTTGACATGGCTAGGCGGCAGCAGTATGTAAACCCTTCAATGCAATACTATACAGTACAATGCAAAAACTTAAGAGTATAAGTTACTTTACACAAACATGTAGGGGCGAACATAACTCCTTTTTTATTTATTGCTAATAACTCAGTACATGTTACTGTCGATTTATTTTGTCGAAACTTCACAAACAGTTGTATTTCACACAATAATTATATTTTAACACGTCACATGGACATAATTGCATTAAAAACATTTGTATTTTTACACAAAAATTATATTTAACCGCCAGATGGAAATAATTGGAACAAATTACGCTTATTAGCACTCTTAAAGCTCAAGCCTTCGCACGGTCAACTTGACACTGTACACTGAAATTTCGCACACTCCCAGCATACAACCATCACGTGGAATAGGTAAAAATTAAACCAGAAGACCAAAATCCATGCACATTTGTTTCCTGTGTCTGCAGTGTGGTTCAACAAATGTATCATGGCGATACACGTCAACGGCTTGTTAAAAAAACACCTGGGAACGTCTTTTTGTACAATATACTACATGCATATTTTTTCTACTTCTAATATGTTATTTAGTGCAACCCTATCTTGAATATCACGAAGGTAACTCTTGCAAAATTCTACAGAATTCAATGATATTCCAACACTGCTTGATTACTGTGGTTTATAGATGTACAACCTTAGTGCACCAGTAAAATCATACCCTGTGCATAACGTTTTATAAATTAAGGTTATATTTCCAGAGGCGTTCTCACATTTAGCACTATTCAGCAACCTGATAGAAATATATTTGTCAGAAATTTTACGTGTTTTACCGCAAAAACAACTTGATATTCATAGCCCTCCTCACTATCACATTTCATGGTGTATACTGCAAAATACGTGAAGCCTCCATANAAACAACTTGATATTCATAGCCCTCCTCACTATCACATTTCATGGTGTATACTGCAAAATACGTGAAGCCTCCATGAAATTCCTATTACGACTTTAGAAAAAGCAAACTCATGACAAATACCTACACATTCTAACATGGCCAAAAGTCTGAAATGCTGGAAAACAATTAAATTTTCTCGCAACACGAAAGAAAGTTAACTAANCATTCTAACATGGCCAAAAGTCTGAAATGCTGGAAAACAATTAAATTTTCTCGCAACACGAAAGAAAGTTAACTAAATGTTTTTATCAAATTAGTATTAACTTCATCATTACAACCAATATAATTTGTATCATCCTGTCACTTATCCTCTTCACTTCCTCAATTCCCTTCTTAACTATTGACCCAACCTCATTCTCCTGCATTCCTCATTTCTGTACTAATATAGTTTGCAAGCTTTTCTCAATTTTTTATGTAATGTTTTGAAATATGAATTTAAAATTTTCAACTTGACTACTTAAGGTACACTATTTGTTGAGTGTCATTGTTAATTAAATAAATCACAAACTCTGACAAGTGGTACAAGAAGATTTATTAATGCTGGCTGTACAAAATTAATCACTTGTACTAACACGCAAAAAGACACATTTCAGTAAGTTACCTGCCCAGTCCATTGTGTATCAATGCCACGCGGCCTGAGGGCACCCGGAACCGAAGATGGCGCTTCCTCGCGACACTTACCCCTGCTTTCTTGTACGATGGGATGCGAAATTTGCTGCCGGCTTGCCCTCCAGACTTCTTGCGTGCCCATGCTTGGTGCATTTTTAGTGCATGAGCTTACATTCATTTTCTTAACTGTACCTAACCCCATATTGACATGTTCTGAATAATTCAGTACCACTCTTAATAGTTTACAGTATCATTATGTCAGTGTCGGCTGTGACTAGTCATGATGTCACACCAATGAAATGTGTTCATTGTTTACATGATATAGGGGTGGATCCAAATTTTGGCGTCTGCTTGGATGGGCAGGGGGGGNCCTCCTAAAACCCACACATTTACATGAAACTGCCCTGTGAATGTCTTAAAACTAAAATAAAATATCAGAATTGTTTAAAATACAGTTTTTATTTGATTAATTTAATGTTGTTTCTAAAATTATGACGAGACAGCGCCCCTTTCGCACGCCACAATTCGAAGTCCAGCACAGTGGAAAAATTACCTTCCTTCCAAACTGAAAGTCCACATCTGCCCCAGACATAAAAACAGTTGCATAAAGTACTTAAAAATAGCATAATTAACTTTGTGCTTCACGCCTTAAATTCTACATATTTTCTTTAATGTCTTTTTAAAAAAGTTTTTCTTGTAATTTTCAATTATATTTATTAAATTTGTTTGTAATAATAATTAACACATGCAATTAGGTTACTGCCCGGTGGCGAGCTCTCTCATCTCTCCCCTACCCGACCAAACTCCTATTCCACGCCCTTCCTGAACTTTCAACTCCCTTCACAGATACCAATTTCTCCCAGAACACATTCCACTTCCTCACAGACCTCACAAGCATAGACTGTCTACCCCACTCCCTCTACATTCATCAGCCTGTACATCCTGACCAGCCTTTCAACTTTCCTCCTGTCCGTCAACGAGCTCCACGCCATTTCGTTCATCATCACTGATGGCCTGTAGTTCCCTTCATCCTCACCATCCTGCCCCTGCCTTCTCCACCTACCCTTCATCCATCTTGCTGCCCTTCTTTGCACCTTCTCTAGCTCTCGCACCTCCACGTACGGTCCCATACTGCTGCCGTATATTCTAACATCGGCCGTACCATTGTGCCATATGCCTTCTCCTTCACCTAACAGCTGTTACCCTTCAGCACACTTCCCAACATATGCAAAGCCCTCGCTCACTTTGCAACCACCCTCTCTCTACATGTTTTTTCCATCTGAGGTTTCCCTGCAATACAATTCCTAGATACTTATATTCTGCTGCTTCTTCTATCTATCTCTTGCTCCTCCCATCTGTACATGTCCCCGCTTATCACCTTCTTCCTTGTAAACCNTGTACATGTCCCCGCTTATCACCTTCTTCCTTGTAAACCTCACTACTTTAGTTTTTCTTACATCTATCTTCATTTTATTCTCCATGGTCCACAACCATATCCTGTCAATGTCTGCCTGCAAGTTTTCTCCCTTCCTACCTCTGCATATAATACACAATCATGTGCAAACAATGTTATTTTTCCCCTAATCCCCAAACTCATGTAATTTACCATTATGGTAAATAACAGAGGGCCCAGCACGCTTCCCTGCGGCAACCCTGACGTAACCTCTCCTTCCTCCGATATTGCCTCCCCCATTTTCACCCTCAGTCTTTGCCCCCCTGAGGAAGTCCCCTATCCATTCCACTACCCACTTGTCGGTATCAGCTCATCCACTTTCTTCATCAAAGTCCCATGGGGTACCTTATCAAATGCTGTCTATGAAGCAGGCATCCACCTGCTTCTCCTCATCAACTGCCTGCACCAGATCCTCTAACAACCCAGCCAGCTGCATCTCACTTGAGTATCNTCCACCTGCTTCTCCTCATCAACTGCCTGCACCAGATCCTCTAACAACCCAGCCAGCTGCATCTCACTTGAGTATCCTTTTCTGAAACCATGTTGTGACTCCTCCAACCAATTCCTCTTGTTCATAACATTCACCACATACTGAACCATCAGCCTCTCCATTGCCTTTCTTGTACTTGATGTGATACTCACCTATCTGTAGCTGCCAGGCCTCCCCCTATCCTCCCGCTGCTTGTGTATTGGGACCACCAACACATCCTTCCAACCTTGTAGCAACTTACCCTCTCCTAAGGACTTGCTAAACAACACCTCCAAATAATTCACTAACTCTCNTCCTTCCAACCTTGTAGCAACTTACCCTCTCCTAAGGACTTGCTAAACAACACCTCCAAATAATTCACTAACTCTCTCCCACCAAACTTAAATGCTGCATTCCGTATCCCGTCTGGTCCCACTGCCTTACTGCTCTTCAACCCCCTGATTACCATTGACGCTACTCCCCACCTGTGTGATACAGGGTGGTTCATAGGATCTGAGTTATTTTTACCAGGCACAGACTATAAGGTACCTTGAATGTTTAATAGGGAGAATGAGAATAATGTCATCACGTCTTGGTTTTACAGGTTTATTTGACCGGGAATTCATACACACATTCCCGGCACTTTTGCGGGAATTAACTCATACATTACTGACTCTGCGAGTTCTGGGCCTGAAGGGCTGATTACAGTGTTCTGGCTACGTTTCCGATGGCTTGGAGGACACTAGGTGACAGGACACGTCCCTGAGTGGCAATATTGATACTTAACTGTATTCTGCTGTTTGGTGTTGCTCCGGCGGTAACTTGAGGTATGGTGAGTTGGGTGGCCCTTATACAGGCCCTCGGACTGGCTGTCGTTGGCGTGCTGCACTCAGCTGGCTTCCTCTTTCGGAGTTGGCTGACTGACTTCCTCGTCCCGGCGAGGAGCCCCTCGCCGCTTTCCGGCGATGGGGTATCACTGACTGTCTGTGTGAACTGACACTCGCCCTGCGCCGCGGGAAATTACCGGCTGACTGTCCCTACGTTCTGACTCTGTGCGCGGAGTTACTGGTTACTGTCCCGATACTCATGTATCTGGCTGACTGCTCCAACTGACTCGGCCGGGGTCCGAACCCCCGGCCTCTCGGCGTGCGGTTGATATGACTGACATAACTGACGTGACTAACTTGACTGTCCTCGTCGTGGCGACGTGGGGACCGGCGGGTCCCCACCCGGCGCCCGACGCCTTCCGGCTTGGAGTATCACAGCTTCCGNCCAATTTCCAAGCTTTGTCAGCCTTTTCTCTGGTGTATATCCCCCTTCAGTGCGTGTCTTAATTCCTTCGTCGGCGAAAATCGTTAGCCTACTGCGGCTTGACCTCTGCACGTGTTAATGACTTAAACGTCCCCTCAGGTCGGCCTGACTTTGCCACAGGCGTTAATGGCTGCCACGTGTCCTGAGGCAGGTGGCTACTGGGTGGCCCTTGCGGGAGGAGGTGGGGGATGGCGTGCGTTGTGACAGCTGAGTTTCTATGTTGAATATGGCACGCGTCACCTTTGCTATCTCCCTTTCCCTCATCTTAAACTTACTAAACAACCTCCCAATCCCTATTAGCCTCCCTATTCCAATCCTCCTTTGCCCCAAAGACTGATAAGTACTGGCCTTGCAGCATCTCCGATTTTTCGTGGTCATTATTCGCAGTCCTGCTAACCCAACCTTTTAGCAGAGGGATCCCTTCCTCTCCTCCACTTACCTTCTTAACATACCTAAACAATTTTCCCCATTCTGTGCCTTTTCCTTCTTCCATCATGTTTCCAAAAAATATATTCTTCGCCTGTTTGATCATTCTTTCAAGCTCCGTTCCCATTTGTGTCATCTGTTCCTTAGCTTTTGTCATCCCTTCATTTCTCCACTTGGCATGTAATTTTATACATTCCTTTGCATTTTTTGACTCTCCTGTCCATGATATGGGGNCGTTGTGACAGCTGAGTTTCTATGTTGAATATGGCACGCGTCACCTTTGCTATCTCCCTTTCCCTCATCTTAAACTCAACTTAAGCTCCGTTCCCATTTGTGTCATCTGTTCCTTAGCTTTTGTCATCCCTTCATTTCTCCACTTGGCATGTAATTTTATACATTCATTTGCATTTTTTGACTCTCCTGTCCATGATATGGGGGCTCTCCCCCAGACCGTAATCTTTTCTTTGGCTCAAATTTCTCGAACATAACCTCTATTATTCTTTTAAATTCTTCTCATAATCCTTCCACACTTTCCTCCATAGATCACTTTTCAAACCTGTCCCTCAGGAAGATTTCTGCCCCCTTCTTATCTCCTCTACCATATTGCCACGCCAACCTATCTGCCGTTTGCTCTTCCCTCATCCTGCCAAGCCCAATTTCCACAACAGAAATATCATGATCGCTTATGCCATCCAATACTATTGCACCAACTACAGCATTCCCAGGTCTGACCAACACCACATCCAGCACTTATCTATCACCGACCCAGCTCCCACTTCATTCCACCTTGTAGGTGTTTCTACTACCTGGACCAAGCCTCTGTTGACTAACTGCACTGCCATTCTCTGCATCATGATGTCCATCCCTTCTGCACCCTCAATCCATCTCACACCTGGCATATTCAGATCCCCTGCTACAACAACCCACTGCTTGTCCTTTGGTCTATCCACCCTCTCCTTGATCGTCTCAATTGCCTGCCATCCCTGTCCTGGTGGACTATACGCTGCCAGCAAAGTAATCCTCCTACTACTATCCCCACTTAATGTAATTTTCCTCACCTCAACGTCTTCACTGATCCATTCTACTGAACTGATCAGTTCTACTGACCCTTTCAGCCCCTGCCTTACAGACACCATTATTCCTCCTCCTTACCCATCCCTGTCACTTCTGAAGATGGTGAACTTATCCTGCCTACATTCCTTGTCAAGCACTTCCTCATTCAGCTAAGTCTCCACAGCTACCACTATGTCCGCCCCATATCCTTCAACCTTACCCCAGAAGCCCTCCAGTTTGCTGTACACTCTCCTACGGTTCACCACCATTAACTTTATGCTAACATGCTGCATTACCCTCCTACTTTGCTTACCCTCTCTTTGCCCTCGTCGACTCATCAGTGCTTACCTCTTCATTTTGCTCTACTTCTGTAACATTGTAGTATGTAATAATATAAGTAATATAGATCTTTGTAATGCTACGTTGCAAACACTTTTGCGATGAGACTGAATTATTACTAAAGTAGGGTGGGAAAATACATTATTATTCACGATTAGCAGTTCATCATCTTTTTTCAATAAATTCGTTAAATAANTAAAGTAGGGTGGGAAAATACATTATTATTCACGATTAGCAGTTCATCATCTTTTTTCAATAAATTCGTTAAATAATAAATATAGATCATAATTTCTTGTAAAGAGATTGCATATTGTTTTTACCAAATGGTAATGAAATAGATGTACTTTTATCTGAGTGAGCATTTAAAATTCACAAATGACAAGAAAAATTTTTTGAAAAGGATATCTGTACCATGAAATTTAGACTAATTATGTTTTTTGAATAAAAAAAAAAGAAAAAAAAAAAGAGAATTTCCATAATATTTACACAGTTTATAATGTCAACATTAAATAACTAATGCAAATTTACTTTTAATTGTTATAGGAATACCACAACTTGGCTGCAAGCGAAGGAAATCGAAATCCCCTGTTACAGCACCTCAAAATTGGCAAGCTGTTCACAAGACGAATTTTGCACAAAAAATGACTATTGGTGGGTGTCGGCCTCATTTGAAACACACATCAAGAGGGAAGGAGAACCGCGAGAAAGTATCAGACAGACATTTGTCAAACCGCTTAACATCAAAGTTGTGTTCACCAATAAAAAGTATTGGTAAAAAAGTACTGTTCAAGCCATGTAGGAGAACAAATTGCAGTTTGTCCAAAAGAGATGAGACTCCAGATTCAAGCATAATTATTAACAACCAAAGCAACACGTATACTTCAGATGTATCTTCTCATGGAAAGCAGGCTAGTATAGAAATGTGTCGCCAGCAGGATTCTCTTGCGACTAGTTCTGTTGAAATAGTTGATGAAAGTGTGGTAGTGGTGTCGTCAGATACCAGTTGCAGCGTAGGAGACATACGTGAAGCATTGAAGTTAATTAGTGTCGGTGAGAAGGGAGATGCCACAGGAGACAGTAGTGTGGGCGTTGTTTCTGAAAGTGTTAGGAGTTCCAGTCCTGATGCAAAAGAAGTTCAGTCAGGGGATGTATACTTGGCTGATGAAAATTCAGTAGTAGTGGATAGTTGTAATGTAGTTCCAAATACTAGTTCGAGTGATTTGTCTGATACGAAGACGCCGATGGGGTTTACGGATAGAAAAATTACTAGTGTTTTTTGTACAGAACCACTCACGAAGGGCCATAGAGTTAGGATCCCAACACNTTTACGGATAGAAAAATTACTAGTGTTTTTTGTACAGAACCACTCACGAAGGGCCATAGAGTTAGGATCCCAACACAGTTGGATAGTAGTGTGCTTGTGGGTAATAAGATAAATGTTGGGGCTTCTACATTTGTAGATAGTGTATTGGTGGGTAACAAGATAAATGTTGTTGATGTTTCCAACTCTCAGATTGGTGTGTCAAAGGAAGAAAAATGCAGTAATATAAAACACCAATTGGAGAAATTTAAAGGTAAGTCGAGACCTATGAAACCATACAAAGCATCATTGCAGAACTGCTTTAGACAGTGTTTGTTGCGTGAAGTGTGTGACAGTAGTGCCAAGGATGAGTGTGGCCCAGAAAATAAGTTTCTGATGGAGGTAAATCAGCAGTCTAGTGTGTGTAGCAATCTTCAACACAGCGAAATGGTTTTGTCATCAGAACATGATGGTGGTGATGTCATTGCACCAAGCCATGATTCAAATGCAGTTGACCAATCTGAAATTGAAGCCGATACTCCCCTGGCCGTCTCGACTCCTGTGTTATCGGCAGCCAAGTACAGAGCAATTGATAATTGGCTGAATGCCAATGACTTCAGCAATGCAAGGGAAAGTTTACCAGACAGCAGGGCAGACCATTCCTGTTTGAAAGCAGACGGTGCGAGTACTACTCCGAACAGGGCCGATGATGTTTTGTCAGTTTCTGCAGTGGAGATCTTGAACAGCGTTTATGGTAACGACTGGTGCAGTGCCGACATTCGCAAGAAGTGTCATACAGAACCGGTACAGAAACACCTGTACGTACAGGAGTCTGAAAGCCCTCAAATAATGTGAGTATGTAGACTACAAATTATGAGAGTTTGTTGAGCACACAAGTTTCCTGTGGGGTGACTGTGCAGTTAATAATTTATTTGGGTAATTTTTTGCCAGTTTGTCTAACCTAAAAGAGTGGCATGCCATATGTGGTTCATCACTCAATGTCTTTGGTAAACTGGGNTTTTTGCCAGTTTGTCTAACCTAAAAGAGTGGCATGCCATATGTGGTTCATCACTCAATGTCTTTGGTAAACTGGGATTTGTAATAAGTAACTGCTGTGCTGTCCATAAGTAGCTTACATTGCAATAAAAAAAAACCAGTTCATTGTATTGTTTCATATTTTAATGTGATTTGCAGGCATAAGCCNTTGTATTGTTTCATATTTTAATGTGATTTGCAGGCATAAGCCAAGTACTAGTGTTAAGCTCATAACTTAGCAAACCTTGAAACCTTTGTCTTTTCAGTGGAATACAATTTATTTTAACAGCTCATTGAAGTTATTTAAATTCCCTAGAACTAGCTTTTTATCATATATAACAATCGTCATGCCTTTTGTGTATGTTGAAACATACTTTCCTCAAACACAAAACAAGTAGCTGCTATTTTGAACATTTTTTATCATTGCTTTTTAAACCAAAATTTTTACTTCTCTTTCCATTCTGTTGACACCTCCAAATTCTTTTAATATGTTGAGCTTTTGGTAGTTTTAATTTTGAAATATTTCTTTTTATCTGCCTTGTCACGCTACAGCTCATAAAGATATTAATTTGCTGTTTTAAATTAAACAAATTTTTGTGTGCTTAGTATTTATTGCACTGTAGTGACGTATGCAGTCGTTCCTTAAGTTTGTTGTGTGGCGAACCTAGCCTGTAGTGTTAAGTGGTAGGCTTGTTTGTAAGGCTTGTAAATCCCTGGGTACCGAATAAGTTCCCGTCCCATACCTCCCCAATAAACATAAAAAAAAAAAAAACACTATGCCAGTTTTGGTTTGTGAGGCATTAATCCCTTAACTCCTTTAGAGTGCCTCCCATTATTNTTTTTGCCAGTTTGTCTAACCTAAAAGAGTGGCATGCCATATGTGGTTCATCACTCAATGTCTTTGGTAAACTGGATTTGTAATAAGTAACTGCTGTGCTGTCCATAAGTAGCTTACATTGCAATAAAAAAAAACCAGTTCATTGTATTGTTTCATATTTTAATGTGATTTGCAGGCATAAGTCAAGTACTAGTGTTAAGCTCATAACTTAGCAAACCTTGAAACCTTTGTCTTTTCAGTGGAATACAATTTATTTTAACAGCTCATTGAAGTTATTTAAATTCCCTTGAACTAGCTTTTTATCATATATAACAATCGTCATGCCTTTTGTGTGTGTTGAAACATACTTTCCTCAAACATAAAACAAGTAGCTGCTATTTTGAACATTTTTTATCATTGCTTTTTAAACCAAAATTTTTACTTCTCTTTTCATTCTGTTGACACCTCCAAATTCTTTTAACATGTTGAGCTTTTGATAGTTTTAATTTTAAAATATTTCTTTTTATCTGCCTTGTCACGCTACATCTCATAAAGATATTAATTTGCTGTTTTAAATTAAACAAATTTTTGTGTGCTTAGTATTTATTGCACTGTAGTGACGTATGCAGTCGTTCCTTAAGTTTGTTGTGTAGCGAACCTAGCCTGTAGTGTTAAGTGGTAGGCTTGTTTGTAAGGCTTGTAAATCCCTGGGTACCGAATAAGTTCCAGTCCCATACCTCCCCAATAAACATAAAAAAAAAAACACTATGCCAGTTTTGGTTTGTGAGGCATTAATCCCTTAACTCCTTTAGAGTGCCTCCCATTATTNAAAAAAAAAAACACTATGCCAGTTTTGGTTTGTGAGGCATTAATCCCTTAACTCCTTTAGAGTGCCTCCCATTATTCACCATCCACCACCTTTGGACCTGCTTGTATTTCGGACTGGCAACCAGCAATTGTAAAAAAGAATTAACGTAGTGCATTGTTATAACTTAGCAAAGCAATTTTCAACTAAAGATATTTTTTTACAGAATCATGGACCACTCTCCCATATCATCACTATTTTACGTACTGTTGTTCATAATTACTATTTTATATACTGGTAGTTTAATTTGTCAACTTTCATTTGTTAATTTTTTTATTAATTTCACCGTAACAGTTATTTCCGGGTTTTTCTGCAGGCAAAGTCATCAATGGTATCACTGAATTCTAGTTTCAATATTATATCACTTTGTGTGCAAAGAAGCATGAGAGTATAAAGCTTTCCTTCATGCGAGCAACTATCTTTTTTTGTTCTTAATCCTTTAAATGCTGAAAACATTCTTTCCGCTGAGCAATTACTCACAGACTATTTTAGACGTATTCTCATTGCAAAGTGTCTTGCTTGTTTTGTTTGTAAAATCACCTGTTGCTAGTTTTATTTGCTCTGGCTTGGTTTTAGCCAGTACACAGTATAAAGACTGTACGGCACTTACCATATACTGGTAAGTGGTTTTCTCAAAAACAGAATCTCTAATGGTGACATCCAATATGTGCCCCTGTACAAAATGGCCAATTGGCCTGACAAATATCCCTATAACTGTGTGGGAAAAAAAGGGGGGGGGGACACACCTTTAGGTATTTCCCCTACCCCTTCAAGTGAAGGTGAGGGTAGGTACCTCTTAAAACATTTTTTGCGTATGTTGTAAATTTTATTTTGGTGTGGGTAAAACCTAAGTTACATGTACGTAAATATCATAAATACTTTACAACAATTCATTAGAGATTGAGTATGTAACTATCAACACATCTCTTTTAACAAAAATCAGTTTGAGTGCCCATTTATTAAATTTAGGGAGGGGCTTATTACCCCCTCCCCCTCCTTCTCACACAGTTGTTACATCACTGATTGTTGGTGTTATGGCAGTTTCATCCACGTCGCAGACCCTTGNGACACACCTTTAGGTATTTCCCCTACCCCTTCAAGTGAAGGTGAGGGTAGGTACCTCTTAAAACATTTTTTGCGTCTGTTGTAAATTTTATTTTGGTGTGGGTAAAACCTAAGTTACATGTATGTAAATATCATAAATACTTTACAACAATTCATTAGAGATTGAGCATGTAACTATCAACACATCTCTTTTAACAAAAATCAGTTTGAGTGCCCTTTTATTAAATTTAGGGAGGGGCTTATTACCCCCTCCCCCCTCCTTCTCACACAGTTGTTACATCACTGATTGTTGGTGTTATGGCAGTTTCATCCACGTCGCAGACCCTTGGCCACAGCCTGCTATAAACTCTCACCTTTGAAAGGTAGGTCCACATCATAGAAATGTCGCTATGGGGCAGTGTGGTGAGGAGAATTTGTTTGGTTCTTCATGCCCTCCAACCGGCTCTGAGGATTTGTTCAAATTAGTGGCAATTGAAACAAAGCAGCCAGTCAAAAGTCTGAGCAGAAGTCAAGAATTGGAAATGTTCATAAACTTATGTGATCATATTCTTTGAAGTTTGTAGAGTGCATAGTTAATTTTTCTGCAGAATTTTTTTTGTGTATGGCAAGAATTTAGTCTTAAAAATAGCTCTCCAAAGTTTCCGAGTTCTTTTTAAGTCAGATTTTTAAGTTGTAAAAGCATACATTTTAATTGTATGTCATATATCCATATTCTTCAGACTTTTAAGTTGCATGATATTCAGGACCTAAAACTAGTTTGGTTCAAATTCAAACACTGGTGCCTGCATATAGATTTCTTACCCTAGTAAATTATGTAATCTCCACCATTATTTATGCATGTGTGCTCTTGTAGACTACAGGTGGAAGTGGAAGAGCAAGTTTTTTTGTATCTTGCCGAAATAGACAAGGTTAGGAGATTTGGGAAGATGTAGAGGTAAAAAGATGGATAGACTCGTCATTCTGGGCTGTTGTGAGGAGAAAATAAAGTAGTGATGCAGAAGCTACATCAGGGATGCAGGGAGGCTACGTCAGCAATTGAGAAAACTTGCTTGCAGCAGCAGTGTCCCCAGTGCTGACTAGATGAGAATTTCTTCTATGAAAATTCTCCTAATTTGCTGTGATCTGAGATAAGTAGATGGCCAGCAAGCATTTCTGATCACTGGCTAGCAACAGTGTTTACGACGAAGTGATAAAATTGTGGTTTTGTCATTGTAAAATTTTTTTCAGGTGTGTCAAACCAAATGGGCAAACTAAGAGGAGTACTTCACCTTCCAGTGATGAAGAGGATGATTTTTCTGGATGTGAGCACACTATTATTTTCAACTGTTTGAGAATAGGGTTTGTGCTATGTGTAATAAACATCATTGCAAAAACCTAGTAAATAATAAAATATATTTTGTGTGGACTCTCAAATTGTATTTTTGACTTAGACTCTGTATAACAACTTTAACGTGAACAAATGCTCTATGCAGTATGGATGTTTAAAGCATAATATTTTGTTATTAAAAATCTTAAACCAGACACAGCACGTTTTGGCTGCTCAAGGTCAGTCAATCTGACTCACTCCTCCCAGTAACTGGTGCCAATAACCTGTCACGGTTGTGTGCTGTTGCCTAGTTCACGGTGTTATAGTGGCCAGAGCGAGTTAAGCAAAATGTGCTGAAAAATCGTAAAATATTTTATTAAAATTCAGTCACTTTTTGTGAGGGGCTTTTTTTTCTCAATAAGTAGGTAAAAATCCAATGCCCGTTGCTTTATGTATTCATGTTTTACATTATTAAGGATTGTGTATGACAACTGACGTAAACTCAGGACTATTTTTCATAATAGACTATATTATTAATTCTTCCCATGACAGGAAACCATTTTGTGTAGGTATAACCAAATGTGCCTGCCTTGCTTTCAAAGTAGGCAATAACACAGTGTCTCTCTCGCTAAGTCGACACAAGATAATGTGTAGCACAGCTGCCTCATTCCACTCAGTGTTTGTAACTGCTCTCTTATGTAGCCCCAGTTCCATGATGGGCTTCAAAGTTCCTCAATGTTTTTCAGTTGCTGCGTGTAAAGTTTATTGAAATTATGGCATCAAGTAAACATTTTGCTTGCACCACAATATTTGTGTTACCTAAAAAAAAAAGATTTGTTACGAAATGAGTTACAGATTTTGATGACTTTAACAAAGAATATCTTTTGGAGAACTCTGTTAGAATTTTACGATGAGGGCGAAAATTCAGACAACAAAACAAATTTTGGCAGCTGTTAATGAGAAAATAGATTATACTGTTTCAACACATTCCATAAAAGATAGTTGAATTTTTTAAAAAGAAATTGAATTTCAGGAGGAAGTTTGTATTGGAAATGAGTGACATTACAGGGTTATTATAAATGNATTTTTTAAAAAGAAATTGAATTTCAGGAGGAAGTTTGTATTGGAAATGAGTGACATTACAGGGTTATTATAAATGATTCATCTGATTTTTAAAATCTGTAATTCACAAAGTACTTGACAGAAAATAATGAGTGATACATGAAAACAACCACAAACCGTCCCAAGTTTTAATCCACAAGTTTCTAAGATTTTTTAAAAATGTTCAGTTTGTGTTCCTCTCGTCACATGGCACACATCCAGTCGGTAGTCGAGTTTGCCCCACACACGCTGCAGCATGTCCCTGTCGACTGTCATTACAGCTGTGGTAATGCGGTTTCGGAGCTCATGCAATGTTGCTGGCAATGGTGGCATGTAAACAATATCTTTCACTTACTTCCAAAGGAAGAAATTGCATAGCGAAAGGTCGGGAGACTGGGGCAGCCATCCAAACAGCGTCAAGCCATCCCGACCACAGCATCCAATCCAGCGGTGTGGGAGTTCATTGTTGAGGTAGTGACGCACTTCTGCGTGCCAATGAGGTGGCACCCCATCCTGCTGGAACACGAAGTTGTTAGAATCCTTATCATTTATGTAAACACAACCACAAACACTCGTCAAATTGTTTTCAAGGAACAAAAAGGGCCCGTACACCTTCGTCTGAGAGATTGCGCAGAAGACATTCAGTTTTGGCGAATCCCATACATGTTGCACAGAATCACTGAGATTTTCTATGCTCCATATCTGGACATTGTGATTGTTCGCCTTTCCATTCAAGTGAAACATCGCTTTGTCACTGAACATCAGATGTGTGGCAAATTCGTCTTCCTGCATGCGCTCACAAAATTTAAANAGTGAAACATCGCTTTGTCACTGAACATCAGATGTGTGGCAAATTCGTCTTCCTGCATGCGCTCACAAAATTTAAATCTAATGGCATAATCTTCGTGATGCAAGTTTTGCAACAGCTGTAAGCGGTACTGTTTAAGTTGTAACCGTTGTTGCAAAATCTTCCAAACAGTTGGCTGAGGAATTTCAAACTTGCGACTTACTCTGGTAGTTGATTTTCGTGGGCTACACACATAGCACCCGCTCACTCTCCCCACTGTTTCGTTAAACACCTGGCCACCCTCTGCTTTTACCTTTACACAGGCATCCTGTGCCCTGGAACTGATGGTACCACTGCAGAATGCCCTGGTGACCTGGTGGTTCTGTGTGGTAATGCCCTCAGAATGCACGCTGTACGGTAACAACTGATAAACATTTCACATATTCCAAAAAACCAAACGTTTTCTGTTGCCTAGTCGCCATTTTGTGAACGGAGCTGGTGCTGCCACCTGGTGTGATAAAAGGAAGTTTAGACACTCGTAAAAAAATTTTGAGAGTTTTTATTTTGTTTGGTTGTTGGCACAAATCTTTAAGATGAACAGTTTATGAAAACAGATTTTTAAAACCCAATGAATCATTTATAATAATCCTGTACTACTGCACAGACAGGGAAGAGGAGCTTAGGAGCTTGTGCTGCCATTATAAGGTACAACCACAAAGTTTAATTATTTCCCTACGTTACATGCAACTGTAAGTAAATGGCGTATTACATTTACTTTTAATGGATGTTGCTAATCTGTAAATTTAAGTATCAAAATATTTTTACTACATACTTAAAATTTTAGCAGTTTTATATCATGTATGTGGTTTATAAATTAGTATTTCTACAATAACCAAACATTTCTTTAGAATTGTAATTTATATTAACTACAATTCAGATTTGATGACACACATATTGTGACATGACGGACGCTTGACATGTACAACGGGGCTTGGTAATACTCGCAGATAGGCTGATACTGAGCGGCAAAGTTTCATAACATTGATAAATCTATAATTTTATCAGGTTTCTGCAGATGTAAATGTTAATGACTTATTATTTTTAAAGGGAACATATTTTAATTGTTAATGTTTATTCAAATTTTTATACCGTGGAACTTCTATTTATTGAACCCAAATGGATTGGAAGTCCACATCCATGGAACATATTCTGTGGTCCCATTTTTGATTTATCTGCATTTCAAGACTACAGTCATTGAAAGTTCACGCGTATAAAAAAAAATTTTGTCAGTCTCCTGAGGAACGATTGATAGAGAATCCACTGTAGTTAAACTATCATTTATTGTGTTTCAGATGTTTGACAGGAAATATTTACAGCTCATTCATGTTTCTAAAAAAAAAATTTGATGGTAGCTTTTCATTCACCATACCACTCAAATTTTAAATGTGTCTAATGGGGAAAAAAAAACAATTTTATACTGTAATGTTCTACAGTATTCTGTGCAGAGACTTTTGTGTAATTTTTTGAAGTTTTACGACTCAAAATATTTCAGTAGCATTAAGACAGTTAAACTCATTGGTACAATCATGATGGAATTATGGCTGGTTGTGGAAGTGATGTTTTAGTAAGAAATCTGGCAGTATGAATGTATATAAATAGTGATTGAAAAAATGAGTGTATGTCATTAAAAATTTATAGATTTCCACATAAGAGAAATACTTCTTCATAATGTGGCAATTTTGAGAATTATCAGCAACAAAGATATATCTTGTTATGTGTTGCATAGAAAATTTTAGTGTTAGTAGAAATCATTTCTAAAATTTATTTTTTTATTGGAAATAATTGTTGGACAATACACAGTTGTATATACTTAAGTACAGTCTTATTGCACAAGATGTGACATAATAAATTTGTAATTTGTTGTATAATTATGATCAATATTCAATTTCTATTTACAAATGTGCATATTTTTGTTTTAAAATAGGGATGTGGTAAGTAATTGTGTCATAAATAAAAATTACACATTTTTTTTACAGTAGCTAATATGTAAAAGCACAATNCCACATAAGAGAAATACTTCTTCATAATGTGGCAATTTTGAGAATTATCAGCAACAAAGATATATCTTGTTATGTGTTGCATAGAAAATTTTAGTGTTAGTAGAAATAATTTCTAAAATTTATTTTTTTATTGGAAATAATTGTTGGACAATACACAGTTCATATATGAATTCATGTCAGAATTTGCACAAGATGTGACATAATAAATTTGTAATTTGTTGTATAATTATGATCACTATTCAATTTCTATTTACAAATGTGCATATTTTTGTTTTAAAATGGNTATTTACAAATGTGCATATTTTTGTTTTAAAATGGGGATGTGGTAAGTAATTGTGTCATAAATAAAAATTACACATTTTTTTTACAGTAGCTAATATGTAAAAGCACAATACAATGCAGTGGCGTAGTTTTAGTTGTTTGTGGCCTTCCACAGACCTATGGTTGGGGAATTAGGAATATCATGTTTTGGTTTAACTATGGTACTTAAGTAGGCTATTTTTTAAACACTGTTGACATTCATTGACAATAATTTATACCAAAGTCCAGTTTAATAATTTTTTTGGTACAACTAAATTTTTTGTTTATATTATTTTTAATCTGAGTACTATAGATTTATTTATTTTTTAAATTTCACTTGCCACCGTTTGAGACTATTCACATTATAACTTAATATTAATACTAAGTTTTTCTAGTAACTATAATGAAACATTTCACCCCCTTGACCTTTGTATGCACAATTGTGAGATGCAAAACCCCATGTAACACAATTTGTGTTTGTTTCTAAATGGTTCTGTAATTTTCTCTCAGAAATTATAAAGTAAGTTTTGCTGTTTTTTTAATTGAAGTATACTTGACTAAATTCTTTTTACCTTTTAGCATAAGTAATATATACCGTAATAAAATGGTCTTTTTCTAGTTTTGAAGAGTATTTACGTCAGAAGAAAGCCAAACAAACCATCACCATCTCAGTTGCTACATACTCCAGAGTTTATTGATGATAACAGTTTGGAAAACAGCCCCACTCTGTATTTGAAGAGTCAGAGCAAAGATGTGAAAATAGATGCAAAAAAAACGTGCAGAATTCTTCAAGAGTAAGTATGAACTGTAAATGTTTCTTTAGTGTTGTGTTATGGTTTGTTATGTATGTACAGTGATGTGCAAATTCTGTGTGTTACTTAATAAAGCTGCATACCAGTGTGTCTGCAATATTGAAAATACTAAATTTGTACTAAATATATTTTTATTTTTTGGAAATACTTTAATTGTATTGAAATTTATCACATTGTTAAACAATAATATGAATACTACCCATAAATGTTAGTAAATGTTGCATATTTTTCGTAAAATTTATTTCTCTGGTTTGTGGCTTCAGGCATCCAAGACTGAAATTTCGTGCTTATTTTGATGGTAACACTGTTGTGATTGTCTTATGAAGGTATATGCTTGCTTTGACTAACCTCTACAAATTTAGTATTAAAAGAACATAAAAAATGAACAAATGCAAAAATATTTACTTAATAGTTTAGGATTTTTCTGTTGTATTCCACCACATTTTATTACTATGCTCTTTTCCAGTTGAAATCCATTCTGCTTAAATAATAAAAACTATAAACAATACAAGTAAAAATACAGGCTAATTATTTGTTTACTTATTTGCAGCAACTTGTGCCAGTAAAGTTTTATCGTAGAGATCAAATTATTGAGCATATCCAAATTAGTGGTTGAGTAACTAGATCTAGGCTCTTGTAGCGAGTTCACCACACGAAGGAAGTTTCTCTGCGCTTTCGTACTAATTTAGTTNCAAATTAGTGGTTGAGTAACTAGATCTAGGCTCTTGTAGCGAGTTCACCACACGAAGGAAGTTTCTCTGCGCTTTCATACTAATTTAGTATCCTGATCTAAAATTTTAGGTTCTGTAATTCTTTTGGATACTGTACGTAATTTTGCATGCCGTTATGCTCTTGCAAAAGGTTTTGAGGAATATTTGTGGCCTGAAATTGTTCCTCTGCTTTGTTGGAGATATTTTAGCAGGTTCTCCACGACTGCTGCCAGGTCAACACACAAAGTTTAATATTCAGCCAAATTAATTAAAGTAAGAAGGAAAGATAATTTTGAAATAAAATATTACAGCAACATATCCTGAATTTTTTTTCTTTACATTATTTACTCATATCTACCATCATACTTTAATGTATGTAGAATGTAATATTTTTAAAAATTGGTTTGGGCACTTGGTTTGTTTACAGAACATTAAAAATTAATTACAACACAAGAAATAAAAGAAAAGAAAAAGAAACTACACAACACAAGTACTTGCGAAATGGGGACTGCAATCACAAACATGCAACACTGTTGAATTGCACAGATGAAGAAAAATGTGAATTAGTAGAAATGACCTTTAATAACTCATTATAAATTATAGTGATTTAATTAAACATTTGAGACACAAGAAAATTGTACTGCCCTCGCAAAATTACTGACAAATAAATTTGAAATATGAAATTAACATAATTAATACCACCTCCCTTACAATATGTTCTTATGTGGAAAATGTAAATCACAGAAAAGAAAAAGTATATAATAATGTGTCGCAGCTTAGCTGAGTTGAAACATTGAGTGTCATCGGCATTGTTTATGAAATTTAAATGTCTGTAAGTAAAATTGATACTGAAATTTTATTAGTTCTGTTCAATAATTGAATTACATTAGTTTCTTTTTCAATTTATTGATATGTAGATGTCCAAAATAAATTAAAAATATACTGGCTAGCAGTAGAGCAGCTTTTAACCTCTGGGATTTAGGGAAAATGGTAGTAGCCATTTGATTATTATCTCGGCCTTCTTGAGAACAGGCCATGAAGCAAATTACATAAAGTATAGCATATTACCATTTGCTGAATGAAAATCCAGGTGATGGTACAAATATCTTCAGACTGAAAATGATGATAGTATACCAACTAAGAATTCATTTTCTTCTGTTAAATCAGCCTTCCAAATTTACATTATATTCATATTTGGCTGCATCAAAACTATAATAAAGATTATTATGACATTCATTATAACAAAAAAAAAAAAGTTACAATTGCCCTTTCTTATTTTCTTTTTAAACAAACTCCATAGAGAAAAGCAACACCACCAAGATAGTTCAACTCCAAAGAAAATATTAAATACCTGAATTATCACTCTGTCATAAAATTACCCTATTTTAAACATTTAAAATGGGCAGGTGGTTATCACAGATATTGATTAAACTCAAAATTATATAGTAGTTACCAGAAAAGAAAAATATACATTAAATAATCTTTAACGCTATCCGTTACAATATTTACAACTTGAATTTTATTTCTTCATAATAAAATATTTATTTTATTTTTCCAGAACTGTTTGTACCAAATGCAACTTGTTTTCCATGTTTTTGTCAACTGTAGCTAGCCGAGGTTGCAGTTTCAATTGTTCGCGCAGTAAATGGTAAGAATAAAGGTCTTGCTTTTAACACCCAGTGCAAATGAAATTAAAACATTTTCTCCCCATCTCCTTTCTCTCTGCCTACACATAATGTTCTCACTCATAGAAAACAAATTAGGGCTTTGTTTCCTTCTTAACAGATTGTAAGCCAGTATGGCACGTGGTGGGTGTTCATAATCAGTGTGAACACATATTTTTACAAAAATATCTCCCCCAGGTAAACTATTAATAACCCTATTATAGACACCTGTAGCTTTCCTTTGGTTGTTGGTATTTTCTTACTTGATTAGACCAATCTGGTTACTCTTGGCAATTAACGTCTTTTGATTTGTGGGTAGATCCAGTGTTTAGTGGTTAAATTGTTCAATCGTGAAAGTGGTTCAGTGCTCAAGTGTTTTGAAATACAGCTTGTCATGAAATGTTTTCACTAAAATCAGGTGTTCCTCTTCATCAAGCGTACACAATATCTGATGTTTATTACAGTCTTCCAATTTTTCACTGAACTTTATACGTTTCTGAATTTCATNTCAAGCGTACACAATATCTGATGTTTATTACAGTCTTCCAATTTTTCACTGAACTTTATACGTTTCTGAATTTCATGTACTTTTCAATGCTCGTTGCGAGGTTGTTGCAGATGACTGTTTAATAAATAATTATATTAAAATGAATATTACAATGTATATTAAGCTGCTGAAATACTGACTGGCAGATTCTTTTTCAAGTTTGAGGATGTGAAGTTTAACACATTTTTTGTGAACATGATGTGTTTTGCTGCTAGCACAGTTTTTCCAGAGTTGAGTGTTTATTAACATGTAAGTGGGTTCAAGATTATTTCCTTTTGTGAGAAATTTCCAATACTTTTGATAATTGTGATCTGTAATTTACGGGTTCTGCTTAGGTTTTCAGTACAGTACCTGGCAATATGGGAATGTAGGGCTGTTGAAGTTATTGTGCTGTCCGTCCTGCGTTTTATCTCCAGTGTTGTGATGGACCATGTTGCTGAAACCATAATTATTGTTATGGGCCAGATTGGGCAAAATGTGACACTGTCACTGGTAACATTGCGTAATACAGTCTGTGCAGTATATTGCAACCCAGGCAAGTGTGACATTCCCTCTGAAATAGGTCTTGCCATGCCAGCCTTAGGCGATAGGCAAGTAGTTTCCCTGCATTTCTCATCCCTGTTAAGTTTCATCTCCTTTGACCTACACCATGGGATAAGGGCCTTGAATTTTCATTCCTCTGGTTCAGATGTGTCCGAGATATGTGATACAAAGATCAGGACCTCTTCTTTTTAGGGTGTATGTGGATTCAATTGGCAGTGATACATAGGCAACCCTGCAGTGGTAATGGCATGAGGTTTATTGGATAAAGATGCTGGGGAAGCATACATTAATGCACCATTATGTACACAGGTTTTATTTTCCTGCAGTTTCATCATCTTTTCTAAAGGGTTCGTGGTACATTGGGACAGCACTATTGCTAAGGCTGGGCTAGTACTTCTTGTCTTGTATCGAAGATGCTTTGTTCTCCTGTCTTGGAATGTTGTAAATGGATGGTGACTTAGTGATGTAGGGGTTGGGTAGCTTAAAGAAAATACTTCTCCAAGAATAAAAGTAAAAGGTTCCAGATTCACTCAGCCCCAAGTGCAGAGTAATACAAGTGTGAAATGCAAAAGCTGCACAGGCTGGGTTAGCGGGAGTCCTGTGCAAGGGGTAGCTATGAGGAGATGGGAAAGTGATGTCANCTTCTTTTTAGGGTGTATGTGGATTCAATTGGCAGTGATACATAGGCAACCCTGCAGTGGTAATGGCATGAGGTTGATTGGATAAAGATGCTGGGGAAGCATACATACTTCAATGGTAGGTAACCACACATTAATGCATCATTATGTACACAGGTTTTATTTTCCTGCAGTTTCATCATCTTTTCTAAAGGGTTCGTGGTACATTGGGACAGCACTATTGCTAAGGCTGGGCTAGTACTTCTTGTCTTGTATCGAAGATGCTTTGTTCTCCTGTCTTGGAATGTTGTAAATGGATGGTGACTTAGTGATGTAGGGGTTGGGTAGCTTAAAGAAAATACTTCTCCAAGAATAAAAGTAAAAGGTTCCAGATTCACTCAGCCCCAAGTGCAGAGTAATACAAGTGTGAAATGCAAAAGCTGCACAGGCTGGGTTAGCGGGAGTCCTGTGCAAGGGGTAGCTATGAGGAGATGGGAAAGTGATGTCAACTGTTGACACTGGCTCTAGGTGACACCCAATCATAATCACAGATTGATGCAATAGGCATGGAACATCTTTTTCCAGTCATAAGAGATTTGTGTAATCGCCAAGAACCTTAATGATCAATTCTTTATTAAATCTATAAAGTCTTCAGATAATTTTTAGATATATAGTTTGATGGGTGGGCAACTCCAGCAGTATTATTACTGTGAGGTAATATAAAAAATGGAGAATTATCAATTTGCAAGGAGCAGTGAGTTCCCATGTTGATTTTAAGGGGACATTTAATTTTCTTTGTGNTGAGTTCCCATGTTGATTTTAAGGGGACATTTAATTTTCTTTGTGTTTGGGAGGGGAAGTAGTTGTTTTTCTGTATTTCAGACAATTTGTTGGTGTTAGTTTTGGTTTATTTGCCATGAGTTTGTGTTTGCATCGAGATGAATGATATGGACTGTTAAGATGTTCGATGNGGGTGGGCAACTCCAGCAGTATTATTACTGTGAGGTAATATAAAAAATGGAGAATTATCAATTTGCAAGGAGCAGCGAGTTCCCATGTTGATTTTAAGGGGACATTTAATTTTCTTTGTGTTTGGGAGGGGAAGTAGTTGTTTTTCTGTATTTCAGACAATTTGTTGATGTTAGTTTTGGTTTATTTGCCATGAGTTTGTGTTTGCATCGAGATGAATGATATGGACTGTTAAGATGTTCGATGNTGTTAGTTTTGGTTTATTTGCCATGAGTTTGTGTTTGCATCGAGATGAATGATATGGACTGTTAAGATGTTCGATGGTGTTCTTTATTTTCGAATACGTTCTGGACATGCAGTTGGTTATTACTTTGGCACAGTTTGGCTCGCGTGAGAAAGTGTTTGTGATGGGGTTCGCACCAGTATCCGAAGGGAATCTTTGTACAGTGCGATGCCCTTATTAGGTAGTGAACTGAAGATGAAATAACAGTAGCACAGTAAAATGCCCTTATTTGGATATGCTTGTGGTGTAACGGATGTGAGGGATAGAGGTAAAGTGCTGTGCTATTACCTGTGAGCACCCACCACCATCTCAGAGAACAGTATCTGTTTGGGCTCGGGGTACGAAAGAGTGGAGTATATACTAAAACATTTTTACCAAAAACCCGGGTAACGACTTACCACTGTCACGCCATGCGAACAACTGGTAGAAAACCAAAATGGCACCAGCTTTGGCGCCACTATGGCTCCAGCACCGAGGATGTAAAGTTAGAAACACTAGACCAGCAACGTGGCCCAGACATTCCACCCACCTTGAAGTGTCCACAGTTCAACATAACACAACACTAATACCTTGTTCATCACAAACTGAAATTTTTTTACAATATGTACATGTCCACATCTTCACCTGTTCTTGGTTACTAAGTGAGGAGAGGGCACAATTTCACTACAGGCCGAGCGAGTGTGCCATGAGAGGTGTGCACTCCAGCCGCTCGTACAACTCCTCCTTACGTAGAGGAGACAGGTTAGCATCCTTGATGAGGACTAATTGTCCTTCAGTCACGTTCTTGTCCCCTCTGATCCACTTTTGCCTTTGCTGGAGTTGATGTAAATACTCTTGGTGCCATCGCTTCCGGAATGACTGGTGAATTTGTTGCACTAAAAGCCATCGCTGCAGCGNTGATGTAAATACTCTTGGTGCCATCGCTTCCGGAATGACTGGTGAATTTGTTGCACTAAAAGCCATCGCTGCAGCCTGTTGGCGGGAACAGAGATGTCTCCTGGTCTGGAAGCACTTGCAGAGGGCCAAAGGTGAGGAAATGATTGGGAGTGCAGATATGTCATTGTGATCAGTTGACATGGGACACAAGGGTCGTGAATTCAAGGATACTTAGACTTGAGCCAGTACAGTCTCTGAGGCCAAAGTTTTTACAAAAGTTTTGCTGGTGTCGGCTTGAGCAAGAAATTATCCAAGTTCCGTCAACTTACGATTCACTTCAACAGAGTTGGTGCCACAATCACTACGTAGTTGAGCACAATGTCCTCGTCATGCAATGAATCTTCTAAAGGCAGCGAGAAAGGCCTCTGTAGAGAGGTCAGAAACAAGTTCCAAATGTATGGCCTTGGTGGTGAAACNACAAGTTCCAAATGTATGGCCTTGGTGGTGAAACACGCAGGCAGGCAGATATATGATGACAGTACACGTGACTTTCTTGCTCTGGCCATGGCATAGAAACAGGGCCACCATAGTAAACTCCAGTGTGGAGAAAAGGCTTCGCTTGAGACACACTCTTTGCTGGCAGGCTGGCCATAGCAGATGACACACTCTTGGGGTGAGTCCTGAAGCACTTCAGACACATTCTCAGTCGACTGCGAATCAGATTTCTAGCACCAAGGAGCCAAAATTCCTGTTGGAGGAGACTTTGCACAGTGATGGCACCAGGGTGTAGAAAACTTTTATGGAGCTGATCTATGAGCAGTACAGCAAGACTATTGTTTTTAGGAAGCAATATGGGGTGTTTCTGATCCACTGGCAAGTCAGAATTCTGGAGTCGACCACCTACCTTTAAAATATCCTCGCTATCCACAAAGGGTGTCAACCTTTGAATGGCAGGTGAACACAACTGGTTGTGGGCCAGTCAAACAAATTCCTCAGCGAACTCTGTTTGTGTTTCCTTGATCAAGACCTTGAAGGCCTTTTGCAACTCTTCAGTTTGCGATGGACCTGAAACCCTTACAGAAGTTGGACGAGCATTTTTGATAATCCTCTTGACTTTGTTTAAGGTGGAGTATTTCTCCATTAAGATTGACAAAGATGATATTTCCATACTAGTTTGAAGAACCATTGGTGAACACTGTTCAGAAAACACATCACTGGGCATGTTGCTTGGATGCCGAGGCCAATTTTCCTTAGATTGATACAGTCATGCAAGTCCATACCACCACAGAGGATGTTCCACAAGCCTAGCAGGGGTGAGGCCACGCGATGCACAATCAGCTGGATTGTCAACACTTGGGACATGATGCCACCATTCTGAGGAGGTGTTTTCTTGGATTTTGCTAACCCTGTTAGCCACAAAGGTTTTCCACTGGTGTGGAGAGGCTTGAATCCATGCCAGAACAACATATGAACCAGTCCATGCATACACATCTCTCTGGGGCAGGGCGGAAGCATAAGCCTCAGTTACTGTGTGCAGACAATGNTTTGCTAACCCTGTTAGCCACAAAGGTTTTCCACTGGTGTGGAGAGGCTTGAATCCATGCCAGAACAACATATGAATCAGTCCATGCATACACATCTCTCTGGGGCAGGGCGGAAGCATAAGCCTCAGTTACTGTGTGCAGACAATGTGCTAAGAGGGCTCTTTTTGACATCTCCAACATAAAATTTAACAAAATGTCACAATATAAAAAGCATGAAAACTGTTGTAAACTAACCAACTATCACGAACAAGTGCTGATTCATAACTAACATTTTGATGGCTGGATAATCACTGCAACTTTTTGCTACTATGTTGCCACATCTCACCTGTCACATAACTCAAATACATAAGCTGTTGCCATGTGTACAGTGGAAGTAATAATGTTTCGAGTGAACACCAATAAAAATCTTGGTTTTTGAAATTTTGAATTTCAGTTAAATGTTTGTGCACCTGTACTAATAAAGTGAGTATTCTAACTTCTGGAACGTAGGAATTGCAGTGTACACAATTCTTTACTTTCAAAAGTTGTGCCATTACTGGCTAATTCACACATCTGGGACTGCGCTGCAGCTGTACTGAGGTTATGTTGTGATTGTTAGAAATTTGTGAGTGTTCACACTTGTGAGACTGTCACGAAACTGTTTTAAGACTGTCACTACTGTGTCACCAGTTATTAGCATATCTTCTTCCCATGTAGGGCTTATGGGAATTAATGGGTTCAGTTCTGGCGTGTTGCAGTAGTGGGGCCATGGTGGCACAGCNCTGTTGCCATGTGTACAGTGGAAGTAATAATGTTTCGAGTGAACACCAATAAAAATCTTGGTTTTTGAAATTTTGAATTTCAGTTAAATGTTTGTGCACCTGTACTAATAAAGTGAGTATTCTAACTTCTGGAATGTAGGAATTGCAGTGTACACAATTCTTTACTTTCAAAAGTTGTGCCATTACTGGCTAATTCACACATCTGGGACTGCGCTGCAGCTGTACTGAGGTTATGTTGCGATTGTTAGAAATTTGTGAGTGTTCACACTTGTGAGACTGTCACGAAACTGTTTTAATACTGTCACTACTGTGTCACCAGTTATTAGCATATCTTCTTCCCATGTAGGGCTTATGGGAATTAATGGGTTCAGTTCTGGCGTGTTGCAGTAGTGGGGCCATGGTGGCACATCTGCCGGAGCACCCACCTCCCTCCAAGTTATTCCCATTGGGGTTGCTCCCAGATTTTCGCACTAGGAATAGTGCCANCTGCCGGAGCACCCACCTCCCTCCAAGTTATTCCCATTGGGGTTGCTCCCAGATTTTCGCACTAGGAATAGTGCCAAACAATGCCGCTGACCAGTGGATTTTTTTGGGGATTTCCCATTTCCTCCACCCTTGCATTCCGTCGCTGCTCCATACCTCGCTTCACTCTCATTGGCTCTCCAGACCCCGTTGTTAGTAACCGCTCAAAACACTCCACCCTACAATTGCTGTTTGATAGTTTTGCCAAGTGTTTTGCATTCTCATTCAAGACAAATGTTGGCAAATTTATTTTCTACTAACTTTTCCTATTCCAGACTAATTCAATTATAAATGCATTTGCCTTGATCCATAAAATAAAATATATAAAGTAACGAAGGCCATGAAATATATATCTCTTTTTCCTGAAAATACGGCTGCAGCCAACTCACCCGACTGCTTTTAGTGTGATCTTTTCAAGACTAGCTGGTAATATGCTCTCAAATAATCAAGCACTCAGTAGCTAAAACAAAAGATGTGTGCTATATTACTACATAATTTGTTAATGATAAACTAATTAATACTTTTTGCTTTTCCATATTTTGAGGGCCTTCTGTAGCTTTGTACAGGAAGAGGTCATGCTCATGTTGTGATGAGAACCTGTGATGATTCGTACCCAACTTCTCCCATTTTTAAATTTATGTACACCAAGTTGTCAGCAGCCTACGGTTTAGAGTCCACCATAATCATGGAGGTCCTGTTGTCTTAGTTGCTTGCATCCCATGGTTCCCTCACTTCAATTCTACTAGTCACCATGTGTATGGCTGTTAAGCTGAGACTGTGCTAGTCCACCCTCCTCACACGGTTATAATTGGCTTTTTTCCGTTAGCAGCATTACAAAGTCTTACTTGAAAACCAGTGGCCACTCAGTGTTGTTGTGAACTCCTTGCACAACTTTCTGGCTTTTTTGCTANCAAAGTCTTACTTGAAAACCAGTGGCCACTCAGTGTTGTTGTGAACTCCTTGCACAACTTTCTGGCTTTTTTGCTCAATTTCACACATATAGACCATAGACAATGAGAACACCTATATAACAATGGGCTTGAAACCACTTTGTTATAGACTAGATACTTGTAAGTTTACATACAATGTGTTACTTAAACATGAGGACACACTTCTGCAAGTTATTCCTGGGGGTAAAAGAAGCTTAGTGATGGTTACATCCCATGGTCCACCTCACACAGTACGGCCAGTAGAGGGGGTTAGAAGTGGAGGTAAAAAAGTACTTTATGCGAGATGATATGAATACATATTAGGGTTGCCACCCTATTTCATGCTATAAAATGTATTAGGCTATGTATTATCAAATTTTCGGTGACAAATAATGAAACGCAGTCACNACCCTATTTCATGCTATAAAATGTATTAGGCTATGTATTATCAAATTTTCGGTGACAAATAATGAAACGCAGTCACAATACAGAAGTCTCTTGGTACAGCTGCCTAACTTGCCTAGTATTGAAGATAATCACACTTTATGCAGGCAATGGTGAATTGTGTGTATTCGTTATATTTTGGCACATTTTACTGTGTGCCAGTTCATTATTTTATAGTACATTTCATTACATTACATTCCATTCTATTATGATTCATTACATTCCACTACATTTCATTACATTACTATCCACTACAATTCATTACATTACATCTCATTACAATTCTTTACATTAACAATTCATTACATTCTACTACATGCCATACCAATACATTACGGGGGCCATGGTGGCTGGGTGGTTAGCCTGTTTGCCTCCCACCAAGGCGAACTGGGTTCAATCCCTGGCTGGGTCACCGGATTTTCGCGAGAGGGAATTGTGCTGGACAATGCTGTTGGTCGGCCGGTTTTCTCAGGATCTCAAATTTCCCCCGACCTTTCATTCCGGCACCGCTCCATACTCACCTCAATCACCCTCATCAGTTCTCAAGACCTCGCTTTTAAGAGCCGCCCAAATCTTTTCACTCATCATTACATTACCTATCATACCATTACATTACAATTACTGTAATTTTATTTTACTACATACCATCATGAGCAATACATTGCAAGTCATTACATCATATGTCATATTCCACTACATTTCATTACATTACAGCCATTAAATAACACTTCAGTACATTACGTTACATTATAGCCACAGTTGGTTCCTCACTTCACAACTAGTCCGNACAGCCATTAAATAACACTTCAGTACATTACGTTACATTATAGCCACAGTTGGTTCCTCACTTCACAACTAGTCCATAACAAGTGTTAAAAATGAGAACCCTACTCCCTCACATTAGTACATTGAGGCAGTTTTGGCCTTTTTTGTCTGTCTTGGTTGGTCCTGGGTCCTTCAGACACACTGTCAAGCACGGTACCCGGAAGCTGGCGCTAGGTCACAGCCCGGGGTAATTCCATTCTACTGTCACCACACCCAACAATCCAGCACGCCACCGTGATTTGCTGCCAGGTGTTGGAAATGGAGGGTCAGTGTGTGTAACTGGGATCCTGGCACAGACAGGCAATGGATAAACACTGAGCCTACTAATCCACCTCTACATTCCACTGCGATTCACCACTGGGTACAGAGATTTGGAGGATGTCATGGTGCCTAACTGATCTTGATCTTCCACATGATGGGAACACGCATGTACTTCTGCGTTGTCTCTGGGAGATCCCTATAGCATTCCCCAATCCCCTATCCCTGCTGATGCTTTTCTTTAAGCAAGGGAGAGATNTTGTCTCTGGGAGATCCCTATAGCATTCCCCAATCCCCTATCCCTGCTGATGCTTTTCTTTAAGCAAGGGAGAGATAGGAAGGGTATTGTTGCTGTAGGATGAGAAACTTTAGAGTCAACGCCCCAAGGACCTCCAGATCAGGTGGTGTATGTAAAGGAGACGGAGTTCGCCCAGCTCATACGACAGTAGCAAGTCAACGAACACCCACAATATCAATCTGGGCTCTTCCAGCCACCTACCAAGCGCCCAGGCAACAACAGCTCTTGGACCNCAACGAACACCCACAATATCAATCTGGGCTCTTCCAGCCACCTACCAAGCGCCCAGGCAACAACAGCTCTTGGACTACACCTGAATGAATGCAACCTCGAGGCCTACAATACGTCGACATGACCAAACAAGATCAAGCCCAAAAGGGAATGCAGGAACATGATACCCGCAGAGCCAGCCATTCCCTGAAAACTGTTCTGCCCATCTACTGAGACGCCTGGATCTCATAATCCTTGAATGGAGCCGGAGGTACTTAGCATCCAGTGACCCTGGTAACTGTGACCCTAAGCTTGAGAGACAGAATGGCCCCTATACTTGAGTAAGGACAAGGCGTTGGGCCTCAAGCCATACCTGGGTAGACGCTAATTTAACCAATGCATCAATAGTGATCAGGCCTGTGTCAGTTATAATTTAACATATTTGTAGTTTAGTGTGAATATCCTGTTAAAAGTATGCAGTTCTCAAGTAAATCTTTGTATGTGGGTTAATATTATTTTTACTGCCATGGTATTTTCAGGAGCAGTGGAAGTACCTCAAGCAATTCTGATGTAGCAAATTGTGTACAGCGGCTCAACTTCTCAACCACAGAGTCGGGTAATAGTGAAAAAAGTGTGCGCATAGAAAAAAGTGTGTACACTGAAAAAGAAGTTGACACATGCACCAAGAAAACACCAAAGGTTGCAAAGAGAAACAAGAAAGTGCTAGCAGCAAAGGTTAATAAGATCAAAAAACCTGCTGAAGTGGCTAAATTCGTGAGGAAAGGTGAGTGCCTGGCACAGGCATGTAATATTTGAATATTAGGAGCGCTCCGTAAGCTTTAGTCTTTAAGGTTTTTAGTAATTTGGTCTCTATGCACCACAATTAAAATATTTCATCTGTTATTCACAGAATAGTTTTTGGTCTAGCAATTGTTGCCCATTGTATAAACCGATAGAAGAGGCATTATATTTCTAGTTACAAGAGATTTGAGTTGGTCAAAAAACCCTGATTTATTTAACAGTGTTCGGTACCTGTCTACCTTAAGGATATTTTCAGCTTTTGAGGCAGGAAATCCACGAAGCAATAAGAGCGACACTGAAATGCACATCACCACTGTGCACAAGGCTCTGAACTGCTGTGTAGACTTTCTGTCGTACAACTCTTTCAATGTCTTCTGAAGACACGATGAATCTGTGTTTCACCCTCTATATAATTTTAACTATTCTTCTATCATCCTGTTAAATGGTTATACCTTATAGGCATCCTTTTTGGAGTTTCCTGATAACAGATTTGTAGGAATACGTGACAGTTAAATAAGAATGTAGTTTGGAACTAATTTATTTCAAATGGAGAGGTGGGGTTGCGGTGGTGCAGTGGTTAGACTACTCGCCTCCCACCAAGGCGAAACTGGGTTTGATTCCTGGCGGGTTCNATACATAAACGAAAAGGCGCGGCGATTGTCAACTGTCAAGAAAGTGGCCTTCTTATATGGTACACAGTATAACTGCGACCCTAAGCTTGAGAGACAGAATGGCCCCTATACTTGAGTAAGGACAAGGCGTTGGGCCCCAAGCCATACCTGGGCAGACGCTAATTTAACCAATGCATGAATAGTGATCAGGCCTGTGTCAATTATAATTTAACATATTTGTAGTTTAGTGTGAACATCCTGTTAAAAGTATGCAGTTCTCAAGTAAATCTTTGTATGTGGGTTAAAATTATTTTTACTGCCGTGGTATTTTCAGGAGCAGTGGAAGTACCTCAAGCAATTCTGATGTAGCGAATTGTGTACAGCGGCTCAACTTCTCAACCACGGAGTCGGGTAATAGTGAAAAAAGTGTGCGCATAGAAAAAAGTGTGTACACTGAAAAAGAAGTTGACACATGCACCAAGAAAACACCAAAGGTTGCAAAGAGAAACAAGAAAGTGCTAGCAGCAAAGGTTAATAAGATCAAAAAACCTGCTGAAGTGGCTAAATTCGTGAGGAAAGGTGAGTGCCTGGCACAGGCATGTAATATTTGAATATTAGGAGCGCTCCGTAAGCTTTAGTCTTTAAGGTTTTTAGTAATTTGGTCTCTATGCACCACAATTAAAATATTTCATCTGTTATTCACAGAATAGTTTTTGGTCTAGCAATTGTTGCCCATTGTATAAACCGATAGAAGAGGCATTATATTTCTAGTTACAAGAGATTTGAGTTGGTCAAAAAACCTGATTTATTTAACAGTGTTACGGTACCAGTCTACCTTAAGGATATTTTCAGCTTTTGAGGCAGGAAATCCACGAAGCAATAAGAGCGACACTGAAATGCACATCACCACTGTGCACAAGGCTCTGAACTGCTGTGTAGACTTTCTGTCGTACAACTCTTTCAATGTCTTCTGAAGACACGATGAATCTGTGTTTCACCCTCTATGTAATTTTAACTATTCTTCTATCATCCTGTTAAATGGTTATACCTTATAGGCATCCTTTTTGGAGTTTCCTGATAACAGATTTGTAGGAATACGTGACAGTTAAATAAGAATGTAGTTTGGAACTAATTTATTTCAAATGGAGAGATGGGGTTGCGGTGGTGCAGTGGTTAGACTACTCGCCTCCCACCAAGGCGAAACTGGGTTTGATTCCTGGCGGGTTCGCCCCTGCATTTTCAAATGGTGGAATTGTGGTAGATGATGCTTGCTGGTCAGCGGGTTTTCTCGTTGACCTCCTGTTTCCCCCTTCATTGCATTCCGGCACTGCGCCATACTCACCTTGTTTCGTCCTCATCGGCTCTCAAGACCTTGATGTTCAGAGCTGCCCAAATCTCTTAACTCACCCATTCAAATAAAGAGTAATTTTCAGTTGCTCACACAAAAAAATTTCCTTTCTGTTTTCCAGCAGGGCACTTTTGACTGTGATGTAAGGTTTGGCAAGAAGAGTTACTGGTTACAAACAGCAGAGTGCGAATACAAAAATGAAGTTTGTCCGTGGTAAAAATTCTTGCAAGTTAACAAGGTGGTCCTTTGTAGTGAGTCAGAATAGCATATTTGTGTTAAATCATTTCTAAATTACTAACTCATTTATAATTTTAAAATTTAGGTTTATGTATATAAACTGTTATATAATGCCAAAATGGTATGGTGATTTTATCATCGTATCACTCTGAAAAATTCTGATATTTATGTTAAACTTGTAATTACATTGGGGAAATGGTAGAAAGTGTTAGTATTTAAAAAATAATAGCAATAAAACAGTTTTATTAAGAATTTACATTATTTTCAAGTATGTATCTGATTGTGATAACAAAACCAGATGAGATTATTTTGTAGAAGTTTAACATAATTTTATTGTGAAAGAGAAGACTGAATGTTCAGTGTTCTTTTGCATGCAGAATTTTCATCAAAGTGAAGAGAGTAAATTTTTTAAATTTATTAATTTTTATTACTTACTATATATGATCGTTGACTATTGTCACTCGTAATAGTGATTGTGGGTTTTTCTCTCTTTCTCTCTCTTGCAGAAGAAAAGATTTGTACCAGAAGAGCATCACTTCATACTCAGCCTGCCCTAAGCTTCCTCGCTTCTTTATCAGGTAGGGGAAATAACTGTAATTTTTCCTTCTAGAAGAACCATGAACCCTTGATTTAGCATACTATATGGGGGGAAGGTCTCTGTTATTGTCAATTGTCCGGTATTAATAAGGAAAATACACAAGTCTTTAATTTGTTAAAAACAAGCTTCAAAAACCTGCATAATTATACAGCAGTTGCGACATATCAAATAATTATTGGTATAGTATTTAACTACATCCTAAATTAATAAAAACCATTAAAAATACACTCATTTGTTTTCCTTTATGTGTGTGAATTGTCCTTCACCCCTGAGCATACTGTGTTTAATTTTTCTTTTGCCAACTGAAACACTTTTTTTTATCTTCCTTTAGTGGCATGCAGTTGGAAAAAAAAGGGTCACCCACCCTGCTGATAATGAGAGGGTATTGGTGGTGGGGGTTGTTTAAGGTCATATTTTGCAATTGATGAAATTGTGGTGTTGGTTGATGTGAACAGTGAGAATAGTTAAAATTTGTTTATCTATTGTCAGGCAGTGGCATTCCATAAAGTTGATACACATAGTAGCTCCACAGGTGTCATAATAGGAATACTTAGGAGCCTCACTTTCCTGTTGTACGTGGCCTTGACAGGGTGCCTGATTCTGGAGTGACTGGGAAGTTACCCTCTCTACCACCATGTGGACAGTCTGGTTTTTGAGATATGATTCCAGGACTGCCATGAGATGCATCAACAGCCCTCAACAGCTCACACTTTTGAAGAGCACTGCGAGGGATGCTGTAAATGCCTACTGTAGGTCGAGCAGGATCATAACTGTGGTGCTGCTCATTGAAGCCACCAGTGGTCAGGCAACAACTCACCGGCATGGGAAAGTGGAGTGTTTATGGTGACAACCCTACTGGAGATCGTGAAGAAGATTTTGAGAATCAATGTGCCAAAGAATTAATTTGTGGATGTTGCACGATGGACATCACCTTGGATAGACGTCAAAGGAAAGAAATGGGATGATGGTTATTGAGATGCATGTGGTTGCCCATGTTTTTGCACATGAATGATGAAAGCATGGCACCATGTGACAAAGAAGTGACATTGTATGAAATTGGCATGAATGATGTGGAGAGAGATGATCAATTTGTGGGTTTGAGGAGGGAAGAGGGGGAGGGGCACAGTGAAGTCAAGGATGGAGTCCTCTTCAAATCAGGGGGAAGGGGATGGGCAAAGACTCTGCTGGGTACGAGTCACTTCTGAGAATGGCAAATAATGCAGTGGTAGTATTTTGCAAGGCCTTCATGCCAGGCAGGGTAAAGGTCTGCCTGAAGTTGTTCACCAGCACTTCTTCACATTACTAGCTATCCATCGAGCAGTGATGGGAGGGGCATCTGGACAGTCTGCTTGTGGTAAATATAATGCCAAAGTGTTCCTGAGGAGGCTGATAGGACCATCAGCGTGTCCCTCTTTGCTGTGGCGAGCCTAAGTGTGATGCAACAACTGCAGTCTGGGTGGAGTTCTCTGTAGTGTTCCAGGTGGTAGTGACATTTGACAGTACTGTCAAGTCCAGCTTGCCTGGTTGATGAGCTGATAGGGGGCTGCACCTCTGATGTGGTATGGAGCTCTATGCTACCTGCAGAAAACATCAGTTGATCAGCCTCACATGGTCATCAAGTTCTTGAGCTGTGGTGACGAGTAACCCCAGTTAGGAGTATTTTGGACGTGTTGCTCGAACTTTGTTTGTGCTAAAGTTCAAGTGGCACAGGTTTGGTGTTTGTGTTGGTGCAGTGTGCAGGTGCCTACCAGTGGGTTGTGGTCAAATGTTAGTTTGTGCAGGACAGTCATGCCTCTGACATGGAGGTGTCATGTCGCCAGGAATGTTTCTGGTGGGGTGGGGCTGCTTGTGGCTTCCAAGCTTGATTTTAATCAACTGTAATATTTTGTAGTTGAAGGGAATAAAGTAACTATATTGCATTATGAATGTTTCCTTGCAACTTAACACTACTGTTGTTTCTTAGCATATAATAAATTTCCAAAACAAAAATATTTTGGATTTTGCTGATATGCCTTGTTATTTGATTGACTATGAAATCACACTTTTAAAAAAAATCATGTTTAAAAATAATTACAGTAGAGGCAGAGGGGCTTCCAACCCTATTTTACCATGGCTGTTAATCCTTTGTTTTATAGTTTCCCCATTTTATTTGAATTCAGGCAACCCTTCCACAAATGGTAAATAAATTTTACTCCCAAAAACGTATATCATACCTCTGTATAATTGTTCTCAAATTGGTTTTTTTTCTTTGTGAAACCCTAGGTGTTAAGAATAATGTGGTAAGTGTTGGTTATCAGTAGTCCTACAACCAAAGTTGACAGGAACAATTCGACCTCTTTCACAAAATGCACTGTTCCATCAAAGGTCTGCACTGAAAAAGGTGAAAATGCAAATTCATCCCAAATTAAGGAGTAAACATTAAAAAAATCCCATGTTATGAAATTATAAACTTTTTGCCAAGTGTTAGTCTCTTCTTAGGCGTTCATACTGTAAAGAGAGATTTATGAATTTTTCCTATTTAAATGTTTGTGCATATTTTTTAACTTGATAATAAGACTCTGCCACAGGTGCTGCTTTAATTCCAGTACACTCCTTTATCTGAACTTAATGTTAAGCTTAGTGTACGTATGTGTAGATGTATAACAGTGTTGGTAGCAAGCATGATTTGAAAACCAAATTGTGATGAGGGGCATGGGGTGATAATAGAATTAGGGGAAAAAAAGTTTTCTCCGATGTTTGTTAGGCAATCCCCGCTTTAATAAAAGTGAAAACAGTCTGTCCTAAAAAAAATTACAGTATTTTTTTTGTAGTTCTTTTAAAATGATGTTCCAAAATATCTTTAAATCCTAATTTTTAGCCTGTATTGCAAGAATGTTAATGAAGGTATACAAATCACTTTGTTTATTACAAATTAATGTTTACTACAAATAAAATAGTACTTTACATACAGTACTTATTTTCATTGGTAAAACACATTTTAATTAAGCTGAAGTCAACTGTTGTTTCTAAAGACCCCTGGAATAGCGACCCTCTCGGAATAACAACCCTTTTTTGGGGAACTATGAAAAAAAATTTATTGAAAAGGTTTTTCCAATAATGAACCATTCGAAATATGGTAACAACCCATTTCCTGGGAACCATGAAAAGTGTTAGAATCAGAAGTTTACTGTAATAACTTATTTTTACCATTGCAGATTATCACATTTATCAAGGAAGCATTGCAAATGATTCTGTTAGATGTACTTATTGTCATGTCACTTGATCTGTGCCATTTCAATCTTTCAATCTTCACAGTAAATTGCCACACACTCCTTCACAGATGGCAAGTGAGCCGCCCCCAGGTGCGCTGGAATATAACTGCAAAGTATATTGATGCGCTATGGGCTATGTCGTTTTCCCAATCTGTCCTCGCCACAGGTGGCCGGCTGCCACTGCTTGCTAGTTGGCATCCCGCTACACGCCCAGATGCTCATCCTTTCTGTCCGCTTACCGTGGAGGGGCATTGCAGCCCAGCACTTCAATTTCTAAAAAAATAAGGGAGTGGCTTCTCACACTTGTCTTTTACTAGGCCGGTCAAATAAAACTCCCTTTCTTCTTCTGTTGAAAGGTGACGTTCAGTCCTCCAAAAATCGTAACTCACTTTTACAAGAAACAACATATTAATGTGAAACTTGTCACAAATACTTAAATTCAAACATAAATAATAATGAAATTACCTCCCTCCACATTAAATTGTAAAATTAATAATTAAAGTAACATGTGCTGTATAAATCTTAACTGCCGATATGCTTGTACATATTTTCAAACAAAATATTACTTATAGATAATTTGTAACAAGAAAATATGTATAAAAATGACTTCTTTAAACTTTACGAGATAGTGTGTCTTTTACATTATTCTTAACTACATTCAACTCTCGTACTGTAAACACATGTACCGATAAACCGTATCCACAGTTAATTTTTAGTGGTCCTGGCAAAACTCGTATATAAATAATGATAAAGTTAACTGCTTGTATTGTTTATCAGATGTTGCGTCGATCAAAATATATTTTGGTCCCGTCTTGCAATGGTAATTTTTAAGCTGGTTGTTTATGCAAACGTCTAACTGGATGTGAAATACGTCGCACACGCCGTCGTTTATCACTGCTCTGCGGAGCGTAGTCTTCCCATTCCCAACACGCATAGAGGAAGTAAGGTATTATATCAGGAGTGGACACTGCCATGTTATCCAATGAACCACTAAATGGGGGCATCGAAGGCAGGCAACATCGTAATAACAAATTTGAAATTTACAAGTTGGCTACACCGCCAGGCAGCCGTTTTGTTGGCGTAGCAGTCGTTTGGCTCGTTGCCTGCTAGATGTATTGGTGTCGTGCTAGAGTACAATCAATTCTAGAAACGTTTAAGTGTACTGTGTTTTATACCTATTATTCATTTATTAACTTGCGCTCGCTTGACTAATACATTTGCACAGACTAATACATTTGCACATATTATTTTGCATAGGAATAAAGATAATCAAATTTTTTCTACAGCAGAATCGTAATATATGCGGAATTAGCTAATTATTACGTCAAAGTTATTCAGTAATAAAATGAAATGGATAATTGCTATTTTTTCCAGTCATTTTCCATCATCGCCTACAACTTAACGTAAGTGTTAATAAAACTTGAAATTAATATTAGTCTATAATAGTAACTATATTATTTATATACTATATAACTTGTCTCATTTATTATTTATAATTGAAAACTATCACTTTTATTCGACAATTGTTTTTGTTTATAATGTTGTCTGTGCATGATGGGCCCCCAAATTAGTGATCCAGTCGGCCCTATTTCGGTGTATACCCCTCATCCCTACTCTCTCGACACCATGTCTGTGGCACGGTGTGGTGCTACATGCGAGTCTGGCGTGCTACCTCCCCTTACACGCCTGACAAGAGGAGAAGTGGTTTCCTAGCAGCTAGTATGGCGACCTAGCATCCTCCCTTCTCCTCTTTTTTCTCCAGTGCATCTTTTTTTCCTCCCCTTAACATGACTTCGAGAGGCGAAGCTGTTGTCTAGCAAAAGAAAAAGGACATTCTTTCTCTCTCTCTCTCTCTCGGGCGCGCGCGCGCTTGCCTTCACATGCCGGCCGCAGAGCAAATAACTGGCGAATGTAGAAACAGTTGCACCTATCATCACTTATTTTTTCAAAGCAAATGGTTTCACCTCAAAATGTTACCCAATACATTTTAATGAGGAGTTATTATTTGCAAAGATGTTTTCTTTTGTGATTAAAGGTTGTTTTTCCACCTTTGAAGTTGGTTTTTCATTGTAGCTGGTCTAAAATCAACTTGATTTTAAAACGTAATATTAATTTAACTCAATGGAAAGCATCTTCATGAATAAAATGATATGCCCAGAAGTGTATACTTGACCTCCACTTGTCACCATCAATTGTTTGAACATAGAGCGACTTGTATTACCAAGCGTAAAGTTCATTTTCAGTAACTTCTTGCACGGAAAAGTCGGAGGATTTGTTAATTTATTCCAATACACACACCTCTTTTGAATAAACTGATAAAATGTAAGGGTCTATTAGACACTTTTGGTCGTCTAATAATAGATAAGTACTAAGCCCGAGTACGGTGTAACTCGTGACAGGGACAATCAGAGGACGTGGTTTTAAATTATTAATTATTAAAGACTATGAGGAAATAAATTATAATTGCCTTATTTATTTGCAGTGAAATATAATTAATTACTTTAAAAGAAAGACATTTGCCACACACGCAAGGTGTCTGCAACATGTAGCGGTGTGGAGGGGTAATCCTCCCATCACTTCCCCTTCTACATCAGCCCTCCGTGAACACACTGCCCGATCGATAATCTATCCAGTGTGCACGGGACATTCAGAATTTGACTTGCATTCGGTGTCAAATTATTTTCATTTTCAGACGGTTTGAAAGTTTTAGATTGGCTTGCATTTGATGTCCGAGTACAATAAATTATATAAACTATTTTGAGATGTTATATTTTTATTCAAACGAGTTGAGGTTAATTTTTTGAGTGTATTATTTACAGTAATACTTTTTTAAATTTCCTATTTTATTGTGTTTATTAGCTAAACTTTATTTACAGATAATTTACAGCTCTCATTATACTCAACATGAAGTGTAATAAGGTCAGAAGTTGTATTTTATTGATGTACATGTCAGAACCCTCATCTACTGAAATCCTTTACATATAGAAATTTGACTCCCCTTAAAAACTGTACATAGGGAGTCAACTGTATTTAACTTTAATTTCAAACTGAAAATTAAATTGCTGTTTGTTTTGATTACTTAGAGGAATAAATGTCATAAGCGACATCATTAAAAAAATTTAGATATATACACATATCAGACACACTGTTAGGGCAATATCTAAACATGGAAATATAATTTTTTTAAAAATTAAATAAATACTTCTGATACTTTTCAGATGTATCAGCTTCTCGCCCTCGAGGTGCATTGTTGAGAGTGCACTCAGTCTTAATGTGTTGGTTGGGATGTATGGCGATGTCCCGCCTTTTTGAGGAACACAGGAGCGGTGTGTGTAACACTGCTGTTGCCACTTTCTGTAGAGTGCTTGGGTGTACTTGCAACATCCACCCAGCCAGTGAACTTACAGGGAGCCGATAGCAGGAGAACCCTAGGAACATGGTACGCAAACCTTGCAAGGGGACTCTGAAGTTGCTGGCGACTTCCCGCCCTCTCTCCACTAACCAAGGAACAGGGCTATGTACTATGTATGCAACACACTGTGAGTGAGGTCACTGCCCTCTGGGATGCCGCCCAGACTCTTCCTGCATTGCAGGACTCCCCTTATTTGTGACTTCAGGCCGTGCCACCTCCTACCGATCATCCACTTCTAATCTGTTGCCCGTCTGCAGACACCTACCACCCACGAAATACACCTGCTTTCCAGCCGTCAATAGTGGGG
>NQII01004121.1:64231-220671 GCA_002778355.1 Clitarchus hookeri
GGGGGGGGCACTTAGATGCTGGTCATCAGTAAGTTCCTGTCCACAGATGAGGTGTCAATATATATTGTCACATAAAGCTACATACTAGACATATTTATGAAATTTATGTAAGATATATTTACCCTACATGACTGGGTAAACAGATAAACAGAATAGCAAAATAAACTGTTATATGTGATTCTGACCCTGTCGCCAGTACAATTGGAGATGCAAAGTTCAGGTAAATATGCCCCCTCCCCCCAGTTGTGGACAGGTGGGTATCCACAAGGTCTCAATAGAGGGAGGAGGGCAACAAAAAAAAGAGCTATCACAAGCTTGAGTATGAATTGCTAAACCATACAATTTAAACTTAATTGGGAGAGGCACCCTTAAAAATGCAAAGTCCAAAATTATTAAATATTAATTACCAACAGATTAACAGCATTTTTAAAATACAAAATTAATTATTACAACACATTAAAAACACAAAGAAAAACAATATAACTTCAAAAGTTTAAAGACCGCACACCCTGCCATCTGGCGTGTCAACTATGAAGCAAAATAGCAGTTTAAGTACACACACCAAAATGGTGTTGATGCTTTTAGAGCATTGAACAAAATTAATACAGTATTGGTACAATTTGTTGAAAAATTATCCTTTTCTAAATTAATAACTTCACATACCATTTTTAATTTATATTTCCATTCAATTTTAAGTTAATACTAAATGTTTCCAATTANCAACAGATTAACAGCATTTTTAAAATACAAAATTAATTATTACAACACATTAAAAACACAAAGAAAAACAATATATCTTCAAAAGTTTAAAGACCGCACACCCTGCCATCTGGCGTGTCAACTATGAAGATGAAGCAAAACAGCAGTTTAAGTACACACACCAAAATGGTGTTGATGCTTTTAGAGCATTGAACAAAATTAATACAGTATTAGTACAATTTGTTGAAAAATTATCCTTTTCAAAATTAATAACTTCACATACCATTTTTAATTTATATTTCCATTCAATTTTAAGTTAATACTAAATGTTTCCAATTAAATTTAAAAGAAAAAATAAAATTACCATAAAATTAAGAAAAGCTAATGTGGGGTTTTGCCAAAAAAAAAGGAATTTGCTAACAAAAAAAGCAAATTAGGAAATTTGGTCAAAGACTAATGCCACAACGGCACACAAGGTGTTACGTACCCACTTGGGTGTCTTAAGCATAAAAACAAAAGAAAAGTTACAAGTTACAATTTTTTTTTTTTCTCTTATAAACAGGCAATTTCAATTTAATTTTTGGTGAGATGATTTATGAACCAAATTTTCTGAGGGTTACGATCTTGTATCATCAGCTTATCATCATCCATTAGTTTGTGGTTTAATTTAATATAGTTTATGGTATATTTAAATGAATTTGGGCAGAGGCACTCGACCCCTGATGGGAAGGCAGCATGGATCGACAGCCTCATGGGATTTATATTATATTTCATGACTTGATCTTTGAAATAAACAGTACTCTATGGCTTAATTCATGTTGTCATAGACACGGGGGTTGTTGATAAAAAATATGGTGTTAAGTTGTAATTTTTGTGTATTAATACTGGCAGGTTTTCTCAAGACAATTAAAATGTTCAAAGGTGGGCTCTCATCAGATATTTTTCGTAAGTGTTTCCAATTTTTTTAGTTTTATTTTGAATTGACCATTAGAACCTTGTTGAAATTATCAAACTAAGAAGTGGCAATTTTTGGCATAGTTGAAACACCAGTGGTCTTGAGAACACCCATGTTTTGCTGACCAAGTTAGTTGGACAAAATTTTAATTTAACCTTGTATTAAGGATTGGTGTCCTTTATAAAGTTCAAATAACATGAATTAAGTTATTACAAATCAAACAAAACTATATTTTTTTATTTGTCTCCAAGTAGTCCATAAAAATCTAACAAGAGGAACAAAGCAAATCTAAAAAATAATATCTATATTATTCATACGTAGCCCCAGACTATGGCTGGAACCAGTATACATAATTCAATACAAAATCTTTTTTTTTTTAGGGTTGCTTAAACACCCCCACCCCCACCGTCCCCCTCTAAGTAATCACTTTAAACTATGAATGATATTATTTAGTGATGGGCGAGTTTGATTTCTACAGCTTCAAGTCAAGTTAAGTTGTATGAAACTCAAGTCGAGTCAAGTCGAATTCAGTATAAAATTTTTGATTTAATATCGAGTTTGCACCATAAATGTAAATGTGGACCTATGAACACTGGTATAATGCTTGCCCCTTATACAGTCTTTGCAGTTTCTTCACACTTTTAAATCAAACCTTTGATGTTAACAACAACTGCTCGGTTCTCGTTTCTAAAAAGAAATAAATGTACTGCAAAACTCTGCCCTTACAAAAATAACTACCTCCTGTATAGTGCTCCCTTTTCCCCAAAAATAAAGGAAAAAAATTCTGGGGTGCGAGCCATACATGAAAAAAAAATTAAGGAGTGGTAGTCGTAAACTGTCCTCTCCCTTCTCTGTCTTTATCACTCAGCCCGCCCCTGTAAGCAACATTGCTAGCCGATCCATGATACATTTCTCCATGTCTTATTTTTTTTCTTTCTCCACGCCTTATTTTTTCCGTGTAAGGCAGGGAATAGCTTAGCCAAGGGGGCTGGAGAAGGGAAGAAGCCCGACGTTTTTTTTTAGGTGTGGCATTCCAACACAGCAAAAAAAACCAGCAGGTTGTTGCATAAAAGAAGCAAAAAAAAAAAAAAGCTGACCGCCCTGCAAAGAAGCAAAAAGAAAAAAGGAAGCAGGTCGCCCACTGGAGTTGTTAACATTCTTTTAATGACCATAGGTTAAAGTCATGCCACAATGTTTTGGTGGCTTTTAGCGCCACTGCGAGTTATTTAGTTAAAGTATTTTCCAAACATATCACAATCAGAACCTATTAATGTAAAAAAAAAAAGAATAATTTGTTACATATTTACTAACCTTAAATAAATTTAATATAAGTTTATCTGTATACTTTAAATCTTATCTTCACACTTTGTTATTGTTCTATTCTTCAGTAGGTTAAATAAAACATTTAATGAATTTTACCTGCATTGTTGAATGAAGTTGCAAGCAAAATGCAAGTATTCAAAATGGAACCGAATACTGGAACCGATATTTAAATTGTAGAATCGGTACCGGAACCGGAACCAATATTTTTTGTTATTCGACCCATCCCTAGTTTATTTCCTAAATATTTTGTATATCACAAGCATTTCATACTTGCGTTAATGTTTAAAAAAATACCTAATTTTTGGTTAAACTGAACTTTAACTTATATAATACCCATAAGTTATAAATTTAATTATAATTAATATGAATGAAAATGAAAAAAAAAATAGGTGTGTAGGTAATGCCTAGTTAGAAATAGTTATTATGCAAAATGTTATTACACTGAGTGTGCACAAATGTGGTTAGCTTTGTCCGTTTGGTGTAGCCTAATTTTCTTGACTCGGTTAAGCTTTGTTTGCATGAGGTGGAGGAATATCTTGGAAGTTTGGGACTAGTTTCTACTAGCGCTGCCTTTCTCTCCCGTCGACGAAGACTGACTAAGGTTGGTGTAAAAGGTATAAAAGGAACAGTAACGTCATTCATGTGATGCTGATAGAAAAATAAAAATAAAATAAGAGTTACAGGAGTGGAATGCGATGGTAGCTTTCAGGTTGGTCTGTCCGTATGTTGCCGAGTGAGCGGACAAGCAGTTCACATTAAAGTTTTCGTTTGTTAATTTTTTTTAATGTGTACGTTTTTAAAACAGTGATTATGAGAGAAATAATGGCAATTATGCGTTATTACGCACATTTCTGCTGAAGGTAGAGACTTTTCATGTTTAAATACATCGTATGGTTGTATGTATTTGTGTCGTCCTGAGACTGTACATGTCAACCTTGGTATTATCTGTCACCCACCACGCTCCGCCTCCACTCTTTTGGCAAGAGGGAAGAGAGAGAAAGCGGCGTGTTATGATTCAAAGCTGACTCTTTGGCTTCTATTGCTGTGGAACATCACAAACAACAACCGAGCGTCAATGCCTGTAGCCGAGTTGCTATCATTACGACGCAACTTTAATGGTGTAGCAACGTAAAATTATTGTTTCTTGAGACACAAAAAGTGATTATTAGGTGCAAATATTTGTTGGTTTATAACCTAAAAATACAGTGACTCGACTTGCACGTGCAGTAGCTCGATGCCTGCTGGGAAAGAACTCTACTCGAATGAAGAGTCAATCTTTGTTAGTTTTGACTAGACTCGAGCTTTCGAGACTCGACCCATCACTAGTTTTTCTGTCTAATTTTTTGTGTTAGAGTCACCACACCATTTTTCTAGTTAAAATTTAATAACTAGTTTTACAAAAAATCACTGTTTTTGGAGATTTTTGTTTGTGCTTAAAATTTTGATTGTTGAAACCAGAATAAAGTGTGACAGCCAATAAGTATGGCTGGCAGGGTTAAAAAAAAAAAAAATTTGCATCGCAATATAATTTCAGATGTAGGCCTCATATCATGAATAGCTTTCCTGTAGTATTGTAATGTCTTATTTGTTTATTTTAAGGGTACAAACCAAATATTACAATATGGTGATATGCATGATAAAGTTTGATTCAGTTACTACAAAATTCAATTTAATATGTTTATTGTCTTTTAATTTTAATTTTTTCCTTTTTTGTAAAATAAATAATGGCTAAAACAAAGAGTACTCAAAAAGAATGTGATGTTACAGCTCCAATGCCAGATGGTAAATGTGATCCAGAGGCTCGGTATTTCAAGAAGAATTTCTCAAAATTAAAGGAGTCGCTTGGCAAAAAATTATTTCAAATCTTCAATGAAAAAGTGTTTGAAAATAAGGTAAGTTGTATAAACTACAATTGTAATGCAGTACTGCTAAACTACTTTGACGTGCGTGGCAGTTTCTTACAGTAATGGTTCGTGTCACAATCATTTTGACATGTAGTAAACTCGTCTATACTTGTGTTTCATCTAGTCAGGCATATTCACGTCTGGAAATAGCAGCATGTATGGTGCTATAATTCATAATTCATGCTCTGCATCACAATCATTTTAAAATGTAGACTTTTTATATTTTCACACGTTTGTGCCATAATTTTAAGTAAGTAATCGGTGGTTGTATAATAGTGCAAGATATTTTGTCATTCCATGTCAAAGGACCCTTATGACAAAAAAATGTTAATATTTCAAATTAGTTGTAAAATGCATATTTTTGAAGCAGAAGAGCCCTTCTGCCATGTAAACAGTTAATTTCATAGAAATATTAAATTATAAAATATTTTTACATGTTTGCCAAAAGCAGTGATAATGCTGTATACTACCTATATGGGAAAATACATCTAATTTGTTGCCGGCCCTGATCATCTGTTGCTAGGCGTAACGCAATTGTTTTGTGTCAGACTTGCTGTATATGTGTTCCAGAATCTACTGTGACATTTTGGAGTAAATTGAGTTAGTATTCCAAGTATAGCACTAAATGAAAATATATAATGATCATTGTCACCCCCGCAACAGAAAACATGCTTTTATTTGTTTTCACAGGATAGTATTTAACTTATAAATGTGAAACTTTCTGGAAGTGCCACACAGTATACATTTTACTGCAATAACTTTTTTTTGGAAGCGTGAATGTTTTGCACTCAAAATGTGTTGCTTGTTTGACAGCCTAATAACTTGCATCCAATGTCATACCAACAACATAAATCATTTTTATTTGTGTTTCATAAAAGTAACTTAATTGTGAGATTTTATGATACTAGGATTATTCAATTGGGCTGAATTTTATTATTACTCATTTTTTTAACGTGAGTCTTTTATAGACCTGCTTAAAAATGCATTTGTATGTGTAAGATTATTTTGTCACATAAATATTTTTGTGACTATGAAACAACCTTTACAAGTTAAGTATTTGTGTATCTATTTATTTATTTGAGGTAAAGGTGCTAATAATTGACATTATTGCAGATAAATAATGTCTTCTGCTGAGAGTCACGGGCATTTAGAGTAAGGCTTAAACAGGATTCAGTGAAGTATCAAGCCTACCTAAGCAAAGAGCGAGAAAGGTTTAAATTATGAAGGGACAAACAAAAATTGGCACTTCAAACTGATAAAGAATAGTTAAAGATAAAATAAGTCGGAGGCGGCTCAGAGAAAAAAAAAATCACTACCCGAGACAAGTAATGCATCTCCAACAAAGGGTTCATATAGGAGTACCAGATCACTAGGGAAAGCTGTCTCTAAATTGAAGCGATGTTTTACCAAACAGCCCAGGGAAATGTAAGTTAAAGCAGTAGTAGCAAAATTGTTAGTTTATGAATTATCAGAAGTGGGAAAAGATTGAAACTTCTACATAAATTGAAGAAAAAAGAACATGGTGAAAGACTGAATGAAGAAACCAAATATAAAACAGTGCAGTTTTATCTCCGTGATGTAAGCAGGACAGAACCAGGTAAAAAAGATAGTCACCATCAAGAATGTTCAAACTGGCACGAAAGAAGCTGTACAGAAACATACTATGATGATTACCATTGCTGAAGCCTACAAAGAGTTTGGGAAGGAATATCCTGACTTGTGTGATAAAGAAATCCAAATTTTTTGAGTTTCGCCCACCATTTGCATTTCCTGTTTCCTCTGTGACCCATACATAGTACGTGTGTACGTCGTTATCATGCAAACATGCGGTTTTTAGTGGAAAGTGTAGACAAAGAAACGGGTATATTTCAATGTACTACACGCGATTTATTAGCCATGCTTGTATGTGATTTTGAATGCATGTCTAATACATGTGAGAAATGTACGTCGGCCTGCAACTCTGTTCAAAATCTTTTAAGTTGTGATGGAGAAACAGTCACATTGAAATTAAATGGCCACAATGGAAAGACGTGGAAGGACATCCTCAAATTGTCATGGAAACTGGAATTTTATACGATTGTGTAAATAAAATACAGATGCAATTGACACCATTCAAGCTCCATAGTCATGTGAAAAGAAAGCAGTCCAAGCACGTTCTTATGTCATGAAGCAGTTATACAGATTTATTTTGCAGAAAACTACATCACTGTAAGTCAAGATGTAATAGAAAGTGCTCACTTGAGTCAGCAACAAACCACCATTTTCACTGCTGTTTGGTTAAAATGTGAAAAGGTGTAAAATTATAAGTGATGACTTGTCGCACAGCAAATATTCTGTTTGGGCATTCACCAAAACTCTTCTCCAGGATTTGAAGATAAAAGAAGTTCCGAATATTCGTCATGTGAAGATATTCTCCGATGACTGCTGCACAGTTCAAGAATTGTTTCACTCTCTTGTTAAACCTTGCACATTTTCTGTTTGACTTCAATATTTCCGCTGATTGGAATTTCTTTGCCTCCTCCCATGGCAGAGGGCAGTTGATGGTGTTACGGGAACTTTGAAAAGAACTGTTTGGTAAATGGTGAAATCACGGCAAGTGATAATAGTCACCTTAGAAATTCTTTCAATGTGCCAAACAGAATGTAAAAGGTATAACAGTGCTCTTCACATATGCTGAATAATAGAATGTATAATCGTTCCTGGATAATCGTTGGAAAAATTAATACCAATTCCATGCCTGAATATAGTGATGATGAATATGGAAATGAAGATGGTGAAGATGAAGATGATAGTGGTGATGAAGATGGTAACGAAGTGAAGTTCAACATTTCATGCTGCAACAAGGACAATACTAAAATTGAACCAGGGGAATTTGCACTTGTATCTTTAACTGCAACAGGAAAGTCTAGCAGGAAACAAGACTGTTTTGATGGAGTATGAGGAAGAAACTAATCAAGTTTTGCTCAAGTATATGTATCCCATTGGGAAGTGTTGGGTTTGGCCAGCAAATGGGACAGTTCTCGGGAAGAAATGTCAGTAATCTTGAGGAAAGTGAAATCTCCTAATTTGCTTACTAGCAGGGGTCAATTTACCTTTATGTGACTTCTTGTGTCAGAGTTTGTATCCCTATGAATGTTTGCAGAAATTGTTGACTTTTAGAATTAATTTTAATAGCTGTGGTCTTTCTTTGTTTCTTTATAAACATAAAATATCTATGCCTCATTGCATCTGATATATATGTAGAATCTTAAAATGTCTCCAGATGTCACCCACACGCAACATTTTCAAATTGAAGTTTATATAGGATGTTAGTGTTTTTGAGCAACTTCAATTATGTCATTTAAAAAGTGCATAATTTATTTATATCACCAAGAAGTTTCATTAAAAGTCATCATCCTTGAAAACAGAATTTTAATAAAAACTTAATTTGGGAAGAATTAGTTTGTTACACATGCAACAAAGATTTACATTTTTATTTTGTTAAGAGAATTCCTCATTACCAGCTCAAACGTGTAAGACAGATTTACCTAATATTGTAGGTTAATGTAATATATGACAATTAAAATGTTATCTCTTACACCACTTACTCTACAATGTCTTTTGCAAGTGAATCAGCTGTCAAAATGTCACACATGCAACCATGGAATGACCCTTAAATTTTTTCATTNCAATGTCTTTTGCAAGTGAATCAGCTGTCAAAATGTCACACATGCAACCATGGAATGACCCTTAAATTTTTTCATTCGAATCTAATTGATGTGTTTATGATCAGTTTTTATGTTTCCATGACATACCTACCTGCGACTTCCTTGTAATCTATCAGTTACACTGTCGCAATCGTTAATTTTATTTTATTTACTTTAATATGAGGTACTTAATTAAATAAATTTCTTTTTATAGTGGATTTTATAAATTTATTTCTGTAGTGCATTTCATTAATTGGGTTGTGCACTGAATACTGTAAAAATAGTAACTGTTTACAACACAGTTAATTAATCATAAAGTAGATGATTGGTGTTTCATTATGCATTTCTTGTTTGTGTGTGTAGTTTTCTTTCAATAAATACATTGACAGCTACTTATGCGAAATTTGTTGTTGAAAATATAGAATTATCAAACTAATGCCACAGGGATAAATATTAGGTACAACATTTCCCACCTTATTCATAGTTATTTATTGAAAACTGACATCAAGCAGTGAGATGAAAAAGTAGTTGAACCAAATCAAGTCATGGGTATACACATTGTCATTAGGCTGATTGTTAATGAATTCCTCCTGTTCACTGGTTACATAATAACAGGACTTTTACCAGCGTGGTAATTTGTCACAGACCTTAAAAGAACTTGACATATCTTGCACTGCCTAGATTGTGTGACATAAGCAGATCGATAAACTCCAGTTTACTCTTCATTCTGTTTTCTTAAACATTAAAATTATTTTGTTGTAGTCAGTGAAGTGGGCCAAGATGAACTTGGTTTGCTCTCATTCAACTTGTGCGTGACAGTGTTACTATGCATTTATAACAAGTCTTTTACAAGTTTCGATTTTTTAATTTAAGGTATTGTAGAGATAGAGTTCATTATCAACACATCATGATCCGTCATANCAATGTCTTTTGCAAGTGAATCAGCTGTCAAAATGTCACACATGCAACCATGGAATGACCCTTAAATTTTTTCATGCGAATCTTAATTGATGTTTTGTGCATGAATGACTGAATCAGTATGAATGCATTAATTTGTGGTGTTTGTGATCAGTTTTTATGTTTCCATGACATACCTACCTGCGACTTCCTTGTAATCTATCAGTTACACTGTCGCAATCGTAAATTTTATGTTATTTACTTTAATATGAGGTACTTAATTAAATAAATTTCTTTTTCTAGTGGATTTCATAAATTTATTTCTGTAGTGCATTTCATTAATTTGGTTGTGCACTGAATACTGTAAAAAATAGTAACTGTTTACAACACAGTTAATTAATCATAAAGTAGATGATTGGTGTTTCATTATGCATTTCTTGTTTGTGTGTGTAGTTTTCTTTCAATAAATACATTGACAGCTACTTATGCGAAATTTGTTGTTGAAAATATAGAATTATCAAACTAATGCCACAGGGATAAATATTAGGTACAACATTTCCCACCTTATTCATAGTTATTTATTGAAAACTGACATCAAGCAGTGAGATGAAAAAGTAGTTGAACCAAATCAAGTCATGGGTATACACATTGTCATTAGGCTGATTGTTAATGAATTCCTCCTGTTCACTGGTTACATAATAACAGGACTTTTACCAGCGTGGTAATTTGTCACAGACCTTAAAAGAACTTGACATATCTTGCACTGCCTAGATTGTGTGACATAAGCAGATCGATAAACTCCAGTTTACTCTTCATTCTGTTTTCTTAAACATTAAAATTATTTTGTTGTAGTCAGTGAAGTGGGCCAAGATGAACTTGGTGTGCTCTCATTCAATTTGTGCGTGACAGTGTTACTCTGCATTTATAACAAGTCTTTTTACAAGTTTCGATTTTTTAATTTAAGGTATTGTAGAGATAGAGTTCATTATCAACACATCATGATCCGTCATAGCCTGTGTTAAAGGAGGTTTCACAAAAGTTATATTTGGGTGCCATGAGACTTTGATGTGACAATTGGTAGGCTGTTCACGGTAAATTGAGCACTTTTGAAAGCCCTGCTTAAGATATACTTTATCCCTCCTTATGTATCCTTCCACCACATGTGAAATTATTATTGCCATGTGCCTACTGACTGTTTGTGTTTCAGTCAAGTGAAAACTGAGAAATTTCTGGGAATCTAAATGTGTTACTAATATGACAATGTTAACTGTAATGTTTATACAGCAGAAAGAAACAAACTGGGTTTGCTATAAATTTAAATATTGTATTACAATCTTAGATCAAAATTAAAACTAGAACTATTTCACTTAATTCATTGCCAGCTGAAATGAGCCAATGTGTACAGTAGTATTTACCTAGAAGGACAGTGGTTTTTTTTTCTTCCAAAAGTTTATTTTAAAAGTGCTTGCTTTACAGTGAACAGCATATAAGTATTTATATCATGCCTAGTCGATCATAAGAGCCACATTATTCTGTGCATAAAAATTCTTCCACACCCTGTTTTGTACATGTTACATCATTTCTGATGCCATAGTTGTGTTTGTTAGCAAGCTGTGGGAAAGCCTAATCTATCGTCCGACCAATTTGTTTGGGCAATCTGTCATGAGGTGATCCTCCTTGCATGCATCCACAGATCTCAAAGAAGCTGTGTGTGGAAAGAGTTACACAGTGTTAGGAGCTGTCCACATGGGGTGGTTGGCTCATTTAAAAGGTGTCTAATTTTCATACATGTAACATGGGAATTTATTTTCTTCCAAGAGTAATTATCTGGAGATATCAAGAATAGTTTTACTTTACAAAGTCAGCACCTTGTTTTTTGCCCAAAGCTAACAAACACAGTAGAGCAACTTTATGTATAACCCTGAACTGTGGAGTGAATGGATTAGGTTGAATGCAACATGACTTCATCACTTGTATATTGTTAATGAACTTCTCTCACAATTTATTTCCTAAAATGTTCACTGCCTCTTGTGTCGATTGAAACCCACAGAGAACTAAATTTTTTACAATTGACAGAAGATGCAAACGTACAAGTTTGTTAATGAATTCCTCCTGTTCACTGTGGACAAGGTAGTTTCAGAAGGTAGTTCAGACTACCTTCTTTCAGCATGTTTTCCTTCAAAGGAGTTTCTGAAGTAGTTAGTTACAGCTGTGGCACTTCTATGGTTTCTATGTGTATGGGAATAACAAACAGGACTATGGTCTCATTACCTTGTCAGTTTGATCTTACAGCTGTAGTTTTACCCAAATTTGAGGGAAGACTGTAAACTACTCCTGTTTTTAAAAACAAACTATAGGAATGTGCTTGAGCAGAAAGTTAGATAAGAAATCATTTTTTCTCCTGCTCCAGTTCAATGTGATGCTGAAGTTTATGCTTGTTTTGGCAGCTGCCTCAAGATATGCCTCTCCAGTGGAATGTGAGGATGAAGCAGACAGCAGGCTATTGCTATAGCAAGCGAACTCTTTCATCTACAGGAGAGAAGATTCGAACTTCACGGATTGTTTTGTCCACCAAGGTATTGTTAGATAAAATGAGCCAAAAAGAAATAGCTCTGCTATATTGCTGCACAAATTAATTTTCCATCTAGAGTCACAAAAAATAGCTTGGTGCAATTGTTAATACAGTCGACACTTGTACCGTAAACGCATGTACTGATAAACCGTATCCACAGTTACTTTTCAGTGGTGCCGGCAAAACTCCTATATAAATAATGATAAAGCTTACAGTTTGTATAGTTTATCGGATGTTGCGTCGATCAAAGTGTAATGATGCAATATTCTTAATTTTTCGGGACACGGGTGTAAAATTCTTTCGTGTTTATGAAGCTTTGGAAAGCTTTGTAATATTTTTATCGGGTTCCAAATTAAAGCTGTGGTGGCTCGTTTCCCGCGGTAGTTTGTTTGTCGAGCAGACGTGTGCTGTAGTTTGTTTATCCGGCAGACGTGTGCTATTGTAGGTTATCTGGCAGACGTTTGCCGTTTTACGGTTTTCGGGCAGATGGTTACAGTTTTCGTTTCAAACTTTAGAGTTTTGTTAAGCGTCAGCATTAATTAGATACTTTCAGGCGACATAGACAAGTTTTAGTTCCTCCGGTGCAGTTTTGTTGTACGAGAGGTCCGTTTATGTTGACGGCACAGTATTAATTCGTGCGGAGCAGTGTCGATAGCGAGTGGAGAGCGTGCGTGGCCAGGCCCTTATCTCAGGAGAGGGGGGCAAGAGGCAGAACAAAAGACGCGTCTGTCTGTCGCCCTTCAAGCAGTGCTTCTTGAAGTCAGTCATCGGAAGAGTCACTTTGGGTCAGTCGCCCGTGAGGGCAGGTCAGTGCAGTCATCAGAAGCATCATACAATGGTCGTCTAGGTCGCGTCGGGCAGGACAATAACCCCCCACATAGGCCACTAGACTTAATTTTACTTCTCTGCCGGTGTGGGAGGTTGACACATTTTATATTTATTTTGATGCAAGTTTTGAGACATTAATAATATGTAAATGACTGTGGCGCTGGTCTGTACTTTTATATTTATCTGTGAGAGGTTCGTACTCTGCATACAGAAACTCCGTCTGTGAACTGTGAAACTGCAATAGTTAAATAAACATATATAACAAAATACTCTGGAACTTCTTTCTTAATTAATCAGCGTCCATTCACTGAGTCTCGTGTTTCTACCTTGAGCTAGATGTGGCAAAGTAACATTCGGCAGTGTAAACTGCCTTAATGTTACAAAAGTATATTTCGGTCCCGCCACCTAAGATTCCCCGCAACAACAGTTTTTAAACTGGTTGTTTATACAAATGTCTAGTAACTGGATGTGAAATAAGTCACGTGTGCTGCCATTATCACTGCTCTGTGGCACGTTGTCTGTCTTCCCAACACGTCTGCGGCGTGGTGCAACGTGCGAGTCTGGCTTGCTACCTCCCCTTACATGCTTGACGAGAGGGAAAGTAATTACTTAGCAACCAGTGTGGCGACCTTGCGTCCTCTCCCTCCTCTTTCAGTCTCTCTCAGCTGCATACCTTCCTTGCTCCTCTCCTTACATGCCATTGAGAGGGGAAGTTGCTGCCTAGCAAAACAAAAAGTTTGTCCTCTTTCTCNGGCAAAGTAACATTCGGCAGCCGTTACACGCTTGGCCTCGCAGTACAAGAAAAGTGCACCTGGCGATCATAGAAATTTGATCAAGATTTTCCGTAGCTCATAATAGTTGCACCAATCAACACTAGTATTTCAAAGCAAATGGTTTCGCTTGAAAATTTTACGCAATACATTTTAACAAGGAATTATTATTTGCAAAGATGTTATCTTTTGTGATTAAAGGTAGTTTTTTTCCTTAAAAATTGGTGTTTAATTGTATCTAGCGTAAAATCAACATGATTTTAAAACAAAATATTAATTTAACTCTATGGATAGCATTGTCACGACTAACATGATATACTCAGAAGTTTATACTTGACCTCCCCTTGACGCCAAAAATTGTTTGAACATCGCGCAACTTGTATTACCAAGCATAAAGTTCATTTTCAGTAACCTCCAGTGCTCCTGATTCCGTTAGTCAAAAATGGTGAACACTGGTTACCAGGTCACCATGTGTTCACAACAAAGTGGTGAACAGGAGCGCGAAACCACCTCGTTACCGATTCAACCGCAAAATCACGAGAGCGCAGGAGAAAGACGGGTCACCGAATTTACTATAATTTGGAATAATCATGTTTGAGTCTAACCACGATGTTCTTATTCTAGAGTGATTTGTACCCTTTCTGCAACCTGGTAAGTGCCATCTGTCANTTATTTGCAAAGATGTTATCTTTTGTGATTAAAGGTAGTTTTTTTCCTTAAAAATTGGTGTTTAATTGTATCTAGTGTAAAATCAACATGATTTTAAAACAAAATATTAATTTAACTCTATGGATAGCATTGTCACGACTAACATGATATACTCAGAAGTTTATACTTGACCTCCCCTTGACGCCAAAAATTGTTTGAACATCGCGCAACTTGTATTACCAAGCGTAAAGTTCATTTTCAGTAACCTCCAGTGCTCCTGATTCCGTTAGTCAAAAATGGTGAACACTGGTTACCAGGTCACCATGTGTTCACAACAAAGTGGTGAACAGGAGCGCGAAACCACCTCGTTACCGATTCAACCGCAAAATCACGAGAGCGCAGGAGAAAGATGGGTCACCGAATTTACTATAATTTGGAATAATCGGGTTTGAGTCTAACCACGATGTTCTTATTCTAGAGTGATTTGTACCCTTTCTGCAACCTGGTAAGTGCCATCTGTCANGTTTGAGTCTAACCACGATGTTCTTATTCTAGAGTGATTTGTACCCTTTCTGCAACCTGGTAAGTGCCATCTGTCAAGGGAGAGGCAGGTGACCGTGGCTTTAAACTAATTTCCGTTACTAGTGTAGGACTGCGGACTTCCCTTCACCGGGCAGTACGTATGTCGGAAAACACACATTCGCTGGCCACCTATACTGTCGACCAAGTGCGTTAAGGCGCTTGGTGCATATGTACGGTAGAGCCGCCTACTTGGAACACTTCACAAGGAAGAGAGTAGGCCACCAGAGTCAGCTAACCCACTTGATCCACCTTATGAGATTCTCCAGTTGGAGTGCCAGGACTGACGAGGAGTGACCTGATCGCCTCTGGGTTCACCTTAGTTAGGGAATTCATCGCCAACCTCTGTTTTGTCGAGGTGAACAGTTAGCACCTAACCCCATGCCCTTCACCCATAAAGGAGGGACGAAGTGGAACGTTAAGAGGACAGCTTCTGTCCCTGTGACTTATCAGTTACCAAGTAACCCAGTCCCATCAGCCCTCGGCTGCACCACCCCCTGGGAATTAGCTCAGACTGCCCGTAGGCTGCTGAGGCCTCACCTCACAGCCACCCCAGAAGACTGCCGGAGAGCCACACCCCATTGTCGTCCAACTGCGCCTAGGGCTAGGATGGGGCTCCGGAGACACCGACACCAGCTACCAGTCAGTCAACCCTGGGTACGGCTTGGACAAGGTAAGCCAACACAGGCCAGCACCTTAGCCGTCCGGAGGACCCTCAACGCCACTGACTATATGCCTTCCCGACGGCCTACCCATCCGACACAGTATATGGGGCTGGATAAATCCAAGTGCATTATTGTTCAAACTCCACCTCAGTAGAGTCGATGCTCCCCTGTGTTACTGACCTGACACCTCAAAGACTCTTTCGCACTTGTGACTTGTTCCAACTCGCCCTAACCATCACACGTCAAGTTACATCTTCAATTGTTACGTGTAGTTTTCTTCTTGCCCCAGCTGCTTCCTTGTCTTGGAGCTGGAATGACTTGTTCCTGTTTTTTGCTTTNTTACGTGTAGTTTTCTTCTTGCCCCAGCTGCTTCCTTGTCTTGGAGCTGGAATGACTTGTTCCTGTTTTTTGCTTTCTCTCTGATATAAAGTAATAAGTTCAGTACCACACTGGATCATAGTGCCATCGTCACTAGTGTACCGTGGGTTCGTAAATGGCACATCTCTACTAAGCTGCATTCAGGATTACTTGGCACTGTGATNTCGTCACTAGTGTACCGTGGGTTCGTAAATGGCACATCTCTACTAAGCTGCATTCAGGATTACTTGGCACTGTGATCGGCACTTGGTTTTAGGGTGTCTGGTGCACCACTAACTAGCCTTGGCAATGGCAGTTGGACATGTAAGTGAGAAACAAGACAGAATGGGATAAGGTGAAGGAAATAGTCGGTTTTATTGTTTGGAAATGCAGTCTTTTCTGAAATGCAGTCATCCTTGGGCGACAGCATATGCTGGCCACCAAGCTGAAGCTGGGTTGTGCATTTCTCTGCCTCCAAGTTAACCACCTCTGGGGGGTGATCTCGGTTTATAAGCAGGATTGGGGATTGTCAAGTGTGATATGTGCAGTTTTGATGTTTGAGCCTGCCAGTCACATAGTCACAAACACTANCAGGATTGGGGATTGTCAAGTGTGATATGTGCAGTTTTGATGTTTGAGCCTGCCAGTCACATAGTCACAAACACTAGGAGTTGTCGTACTGATGGAATTCAGGCTGCATACTATGTTCAGTGCTATTAGGGTCAGATGTCAGATTGAGACAAGTATCTGTGTGTCCCTTTTAAGGAATCCATGGCNAGGATTGGGGATTGTCAAGTGTGATATGTGCAGTTTTGATGTTTGAGCCTGCCAGTCACATAGTCACAAACACTATCACTGTCGTACTGATGGAATTCAGGCTGCAGANAGTCACATAGTCACAAACACTATCATTGTCGTACTGATGGAATTCAGGCTGCAGACTATGTTCAGTGCTATTAGGGTCAGATGTCAGATTGAGACAAGTATCTGTGTGTCCCTTTTAAGGAATCCATGGCTTAAGTTTTTCTCTGAGAAAATGGCTATGTATACTTTCATTTAGAGCTAAAGGATACCAACTTTGTGCCCAATTATTGTCGCTGCTAGATGGTCCTTTATTACTGCTCTCAGTGGCACTGTGCCCAGCGAAGACACTTTGTAAATCCCTCATTCCACCGACCATGACTTTGCCTAGGATGGGCTCTGAACCGATAGTACTCAAATTTCTTCGGCCAGGAACAAACAAGCCAGTGTACTTTCGGCACTGGGTGGCCACACTCTGCAGTTAGAAATTAAATTTGCAAGTTGCTAATGTAAGTTGCACAATTGTTGAAGGTCAGCGCTGAAGCCAAGATCACATTCGGTTATGATCCATGATCAATAGATATGTTACACCATTTCACATCAATATACCATACAATTTGAGATCAACTCAAACTGTATTTGGAACTGTTCTTTGTGGTGTTTCAAAGACTTAATCTGGGGGAGAAAAGAAAAATATTTATATATATATATATTTTCTTGTTACTAAGTAGTAGGGCTGAGCTGATACCGGTACCGATATATCGAAACCGGTCAATATCGTAATTATCGGAATTGTTCGCAATTCATGTTTAAATCACTGATATTATAACCAATATTTTTGCTCTAAGAATCTATGATGATGATGTTTTCATCTTGCCATAATTGGAGCGGATAATTGCACTATTTGGTTTTATTAAAGTAATAACTATTTTTAAATTAGTTTTTACTAAAGTACTTAACTGGCTGTGTTTATTTATAAAGCAAAATTAGGCACGTTTTGCATGATTGTTTACGAAACATGTATACAACAAAACAATGGTAGCCACCATTTGCGTTTACTGAATTTTATCTCTGAAGGCAAGCTTACCGCATGAACAGAACTTAACATTTAATCAGCCTAACACACATTTAATATTAACAATAATTAATATGTACGATTACCTCCATAAATATTTTGTCTTAGTAGTTTCATGTCCAACCGCGAACATGGCGACACATAAAAAAAATTATGTAATCTTGTAATGTTGGTTACATGCTGCACATTACTGCCGCCGCCGTTGGTTTGTTTGCTGTTGCTGTAGTAATATGACGGTGTTAGGTTAGGGAACGAACGTGGTGAAATTATTTACGTGTACCAGCAAAAAACAAATAATATGGCTGGAAGGAAAAGTGACGTGTGGAATTTTTTAACCCTAAGCAACACGCATGAATGTTTGCAATATTTGCAAATGTTTGGTTTCGAGAGGCATACATCATCGAGGTCGTATAGTACCACAAACTTAAAACGGCACCTTGAGTGTACGCACTCTTTGAAGTGGAAGCTTCAAATTACAACAGTGTCCTCCTAGGCCTGTTGTACAACTCTCAACACAACTTTCTGGCAGACAAAATGTGCCTAACCATGCCATCATTACGAGTACTTCACAAATTTCAAATAACGATTGTGTGACTACATGTTCATCTAGCCCTGATGTAAACAGGTCTAAACCAAAATTTCATAACGTATATGAATAAATGGAAAAAAAAAGTTAACCTTATCTTTCATCACATGCCCGTACTGTGAAAATAAATAGTCTCATTGGAAAAATCATTTGCACAGACCTTTTACCATTTAGTATTGTGGAAAACAAAGGTAGGTGGAATACTACAAATACATTATATGCATAATTCGTATGTGCATCACATTTTACACATTTTTTTACATCAATTTAGATTATTGTTGTCTTAAAAATATGCTTAATTACTAACTATTGAGTGGTTCCTAGATTTTTATTTATCTTAATAGTTTTACCTCTCACTGAAACAATAAAAACAACGACAATTAAAANTGAGTGGTTCCTAGATTTTTATTTATCTTAATAGTTTTACCTCTCACTGAAACAATAAAAACAACGACAATTAAAATTTTCTTTAACTAAATGTTTTTAATTTTTTGAAACATGAAAAAATATTATTTTTCCTTGTTCAGGCAGTATTGGTATCGGTATCGGTATCGGTATCGGCAATATCGGAAAAGGCTTAAAAGCATATCGGCTCACCTCTACTAAGTGGATATATTTATTTGTCATTGTTAAAGCTTATCCCATAAATACTATTTTATTAAATGTTTTTATTTTGGTGGCAATTAAAATGTTACCATTATAAAATTTATACTGTGAATTGGACGAGTATTCTAGTGAACTGTATTCATCAATGGAGGTTAGGAAATGTGCACAGAATGAGCTTAACAATATTTATTTAACCAGATACAAATGACATATTTTAGTACTTAATGAAATCTTATTGTAAGGCAAATATTAATGCAAATAAGCAACCATGTAAAACATACTGATTGCAGTACCAACACATACAATTGAAAAGGCTGTTATAAAAACAAAATTCTCTATTTCATAACTTAGTAAGCAATAGCAATCTACATAGCTTCATATTTAATATCAAACTATGTTTTGAGAGGTATTGCTTTTATGCAAGAAGCACATTACGATGAAACAGAAAATTCATCAAGTTATACTATTTTAAGATTAATTGATTTTGTTATGAATCTGACAGGTTTGTGTGTTTGTCATGTTTACTGGTAGGTAATTGCCACACCAGATCGTCTGAGGGACACGCTGATCCACGAAATGTGCCATGCAGCTGCGTGGATCTTGGACATGGCAAAAGATGGTCATGGACCTCGTTGGAAGGCATGGGCCACAAAAGCCACAACTGTTTTCCCTGAACTGCCGCCCATACGCAGATGCCACGATTATAACATCCACACAAAGTTCACATATCGATGTGTGGGCTGTGGCTATAGGTCTGTTCAGATTACTCNTGCCACGATTATAACATCCACACAAAGTTCACATATCGATGTGTGGGCTGTGGCTATAGGTCTGTTCAGATTACTGTGGAGGAATTGTGTGTTTGATATTTATGAATTCTCATTTGTTTTGTAATCAATTTTAAAACAAAAGCTATAAAAATTGTTTGTTTTTAATAAAATTTCCTTAATATAAGAGTCCTAAAATTTTCTAAATTAATTAATTTCATTATGTAATGAATACTGACTACATTTTGCGCAGCTTATGTTGTCATAAATACAAAAATAGCAGGTTTTACTGTATTATTTCTTCATGCAAACATGATAGCAGTGTTGGTAATAAATAATTAAAAGGTAAAGTCAAATTTTTTGCTTTCTTGTTTTTATTGTGTGCATGCTTTGGAGTTTCTGTTTATGCGTTTCTTTTTCCCTACAGCTTTGGAAGACATTCAAAGTCTCTCAACCTGACAGTCAAACGTTGCGGCTACTGTTTTGGAGAATTTGAGCTGTTGGTGAACACTAAGAACAAGGCGGGAATAGTAGTTCAAGCCCCAAAGCTGCATCGCAGCCCATGTGGCTTTGCTCGTTTTGTGAAAGACAATTATAAAACTGCGAAGAAAGCGCAGCCAGGTCTGAAGCACGGCGATGTCATGAAGCTGTTGAGTGAACAGTTTAAGGCGAGACACCAGAAGTCCACTAGCTGATGAAGTTCGTTAGCTGTTAAACGCTGAGCTTTGTTTCGATGAAATCCGACATTTTCACAGAACTCAAGTTTTGTGAAGTGGGAGTGTTGATGAATGACAAGGTAGTAGGTTTTTTTGAGGTTTCAAATAAAATAAGTTGAATCCTTTTTATACTATGTAATTTGTAATTTACATGTACTGTAAATTGATTTTTAAGTGTTTATGTGCTTGTCATTTTAGAACGTTTAAATGTAGTAGAATACTAGTAATTTTTGTCTGTATATTTTTGTATTTTATAAANTGTAAATTGATTTTTAAGTGTTTATGTGCTTGTCATTTTAGAACGTTTAAATGTAGTAGAATACTAGTAATTTTTGTCTGTATATTTTTGTATTTTATAAATGATGTGATGGAAACTACTTACTACTTGTATATCTGCCAGGATGTAGTGTTTGTTGTATATGCTTAATGTCAAAAGAATTTTTAATGTATTTATTATTTTTTCGAGTGTGTGTGAGTGGAAATGCTTTCAGTGCTAGCTTTTCTGCTCTATCTTGACAGTGCCTGACTCGCAGGTCCCATATTTAGTGAGTAGGTTCTCTGTGACGTTAAGGGGCAAGTTTTCACTGCAGAAATAAGTCACCTTTTCCTTGGCTGTTGGAATCACAATGGTTTTAACTTCTCTGACAAGGAAATGCAGCTTTTTGCTGTTTTCTGAAATTTATTTAAATTATGGTGTCTTCTGTGCTGTGTGTGTTCTTAAGTTGTTACTACTGACGTACCATTTTTTGTATGTCTTTATTTATTTAGCTTTGTCTGCATTTACATTCTTGCTGTTTGTCCCTAACTAGCTTAAGATTTTCTCAATATATATGGTTTTTTATGTTGGATTAATTTAAGCATACAAATTTCCATGTCTGCATTTTAAGTGTGTCCAAGTGCCAAAATTTTTTTCTAGGTTTTGTGGAAATATTAATTTTTTGTAAACATGATATCAACCATAATTTGATTAAAAGTGAAAAAATTATATCACCATATTTTTTTTCCACAATAAAATTTTTTGGGATATAAATTTTGCTTTAAATAATTATTTAAAACATTTAAGTAAAAAAAAAAAAAAAAGTTTGTCTGCTGAAATGTTTGCTGAAATCCACGATGATGACTTCAAGCAATGTTTTGTTCATCTACAACAAGGACTCAACGTCTAGCTGTTTTATAATTTTGTTTAAAGTTTACCATGCTACCAGAAATGAATTTATAGACAAACCACATTATGTGCTTAGCCAGTACTGATACCAGAATTGTAAAACTGCCTGGTATTTAGAGTACCCGAATCACCAGAACCAAGCCGNGTGCTTAGCCAGTACTGATACCAGAATTGTAAAACTGCCTGGTATTTAGAGTACCCGAATCACCAGAACCAAGCCGATATCAATATTGGATACAAATATTTTCTTAGCTCGTTTGTTCTTCCCCATTTGTGATGGGCAAATTGTATTAATAAAAATGTGCCTTCTTATTTAGGTAATTTTAATTCAGAAGATAAAGAATTTTGAAATATTTTATTCTTCATGTTGTTTTGGCTAGTCAATGTTTAAACATATAGTAACGTAACATGTAATGTACGAACCAAGCACTCGTCACAAGCAAAATATATTGAATCATTTCAATATGTGCAACAGCTTTTCGAGAGAAAAGTATACAATTTATGGGGTTGAAAGTTTCAACATGAGAGTGAAAATAACACATAATAAATACAAAATTCCTCATCGAAATTCTGGCTACAAATTATTATCCGACAAAAATAATTATTTCCTGTATAGGTTTTGTTCTCATAACATAATACTCATTGTTTGAAAAATCATTGAAAGTTTAACCTCAACGTGTTTTAAAATCAGTAGAATGAACAGAGATGCTATCTGTTGGCTGTTGTGTTTTTACCATTTTGTTTCCATTTCGAAAACTATACCACTGTACCACTGAGTAGGTACGTGCGCAGGTGAAATGGTGTGGCAGTGTCTTTGATGTGGGCGTACCCATTCTCTGGTTGGCTGCGCAAGGCTCTGTCTGGGAACAGGCTTTGTCTCTGATTCGCTACTGCGTGCTCGGAGAGCTCNTCTCTGGTTGGCTGCGCAAGGCTCTGTCTGGGAACAGGCTTTGTCTCTGATTCGCTACTGCGTGCTCGGAGAGCTCATCTATTATCTAAGCTGCGAGGTGCTGACTGGCGATTTCACAGTATAACCAGCTGTTTGTTATTGTACAATGTGTCGTGTAGCTCGTATCATAATGCTGGGTTGAATCGAATTTCAATTGGTCTACGAGTATGGGCAAGATTTACTTTCGTTTCAGGTGGGAAATAGTCAGGCATGATTTGGAAAGGTGATATTTGTAATTTCTTTACAAGTAGCACCAGCAATGAAAATAAGGCACTAAGCAATATTTGCAAATGCCTCATGTCGAGGTGGGAATGAAAATAACAGTTTTATTCCACTTCTGATTTAAAGCACCACCGTGAAAAATCACATCCTTTACAAAATAACAAATAGGGCTATTTGTTTTCAAGGCATGCCCAACAACTAATGTGAAGTTTCGCAGTGATCAGCTGAAACTCTTGACATCAAATAAAAACATGTCGTGTGAAACAGACAGTGGTGTTCGAGATATTTCATAAATGTTAAAGAAACGCATTTCTTTACCTCCTTTGCACAAACAAGCTAAGAAAATAGCAACAATGGCTGCAAAAATGATTTACATTGATTTAGTCCCTTTCAGCTTTGTGGAATCTGGTGTACCGGTATAGTATATTGGCCATATCTGCAAGGAAAAATTGGTTTACANGTCCCTTTCAGCTTTGTGGAATCTGGTGTACCGGTATAGTATATTGGCCATATCTGCAAGGAAAAATTGGTTTACACTTGTATTGGTAATTATATTTGTTGGCTCAGTTCTAATTATGAATTTCAAAGAAATTTCTTTATAGCATTTTAGTGCATTAAAAATTCATTTCAGCGATGGTTAAATGTTTTGTCTGTGGAATATTATTTTAACATTTGTTTGATCCACAATTTAAAATTAAAATTCTCGTAATTGTTTTAATTTTAGTTTCAAAAATTAGTTTTCCTCTTTTTTGTTATTATTACTTTACGAGTATAGGGCATCGTGCCATGAAAATATATAATATGCTGTAGATATAAAAAATCATTTTGGACTCTTGAAAACACTTAAAGAGACCAGCACAAGGCTGATTCTCTATTTATTTCCCTGTTAACAAATTTTGTTACAGTGAAATTTTTAAGAACCAAGCCATACAGTAACTCTATTTTTAAAGTTTTGATTGCANGTTAACAAATTTTGTTACAGTGAAATTTTTAAGAACCAAGCCATACAGTAACTCTATTTTTAAAGTTTTGATTGCAACGTGTGTCAATGTGTGTGTATGTATGTTGTATTCCAGTGTTCTATCCGCTGATTATGTTCAGGGCTAAGCTGCCTCTGTCTACCGAGTAGGTTGTATATCGTAAACATCTGGAGAGACCCTAGTCGTGGTGGGGGTGAAGCCAGTCCAGGGGAGAACAAGANAGTAGGTTGTATATCGTAAACATCTGGAGAGACCCTAGTCGTGGTGGGGGTGAAGCCAGTCCAGGGGAGAACAAGATTGAGAGAGGAACAGAGGAGAGTGCATTAGCCAATAGGAAGTGAGTTTCCACCAAGGTCTCTGCAAGCTTGATGATTTTGTAGGAAACGTACAACAGTAGTACGACTGTTGTAACCACTGAAACAAAAAAAAACCTGTAAATAGGACACACAATAGGAAAGTAAAATTTCATTAAAAGTTACTTCGCTGCTTATAGCCACTTCTTAAATTTTTATCGGAACAGAAGTAAACACATTTTTGTAGCAATCAAAAAANTCTCTGCAAGCTTGATGATTTTGTAGGAAACGTACAACAGTAGTACGACTGTTGTAACCACTGAAACAAAAAAAACCTGTAAATAGGACACACAATAGGAAAGTAAAATTTCATTAAAAGAATGAAGCGACGAATATCGGTGTTCTTAAATTTTTATCGGAACAGAAGTAAACACATTTTTGTAGCAATCAAAAAACATCTCACTTAAAAATTATAAAACAATTTGTTTCACTTTTGCGTATAAAAAAGTATCGAATTTTTTTTTTTAAATCTATGCTAGAAGATTTACTCTTTATAGTCACTAAACATTTCTAAACCTTGTAATGTTTTCTGTCATAGAGTACCACTCAATGGCAGTGACCTTCATCCCCCCTTCCTTCCATTCCACTGATTTAAGCAAATTGAGTCGTACCAAAAACCTTCAAGCAGCAGAGTTTAAATAGCAGAGTATAAACAAATAACGTATTCGTAATAAATTGTGACAATTCAACCATCCCCTGATATGAATTGGAATACAAGATAATTAACCCCCAAAATTTGAGAAATGATTAAACAAACTGTTAGTTTTCTTTTCCTTTATCTCTGGGCTTATTTTGCTTTTTCTTTTTTCTCATAAACTGCCCATATCAGAAATACAAGCATTATAAATTAAAAATACAAATAGCCAAACAGACTTTAAAATACGTTACAATTATAATGTTTGGTATTAAAATTACACGAAGTTACATTTAATAATGGACTCCCATAGCAATACATACTTAGCCCAAATATTGCAACATTGCAAAATTAAAAAATATAAAAAAAAAAAAAAAAAACTTACCTTAAAATTTTTTCCTATACATGCTCTATAAAATGCCCTCATCAAACATGGCAGGATATGCCTTTTGCCAAGTTATAACGTTCTCATCGTGAGGTCCCTATCCATTCTCTCCCCCAAGATGAAAGAAAACCCCTTTTACAGTCTTGTAAATATGTTGACGAGGGTATTGAGGAACATCCCAGAAAGTTTTGTTGTGATTCGAGTCCAGTAACATTGAAATCTTGATGACGTCGAAGGTAGCGTCAGATGGTTGCTAGATATCGTCCATACACGTTGGAAGGATGGCAGCTTCAGCTAGGTGAGGGGGTGGGGGCAGCCTCAAGCCTCCACGCCGACAGTCTTCGCTCGCCTGCCAAGTTTAGCAGCTGCGTCGGTACAAACGTCCACGGCAACTTACGTCAAATGGGTCACCAACAAAGTAAGCCTCAGCTCCCTTATTAATCTATCCCTGTGTTAGGATGTACGATTTTCTGCGCTTATATTAATGCTGGATGTACTGTGTTCCAGCACTGTCACATGTCTCAGATGTCAGAATTGGTAACTGGAATCACGCTCAGTTTTACTCACCCGGTAGACATGAAACTTATATAAAGGCACCATATTAAAAATAAAATAAAAAATTCAAGTCTTGGAATTTTTCCTCATTTTTATTTCAAGTTCAACAAAAATAACAGTTCACAGTCTTGCATTAATGCAGTGTCACGAACAGTCAGCTTAAGGAGCCAGTCGAAACAGAACTGCGCTGCAGTAGTTCATTTATTATGCACATCACTCAAAACTTGCATCGCGAGACAATTAACGAAGGCAGGAGGGATGTCAGTTCCCTCCTGACACCCTAATGACCTCCCACACCGACCGAAATAATTTAGTAGAAAAAGGTCTTTAGCTGAAAATTGAAGTTAAAAAAGAAGTAAAGGTTACGGGTGCATGCCGGTGTGGGCAAAATTTACCAAGTAAGTGTCTTCTCCGAGAGCTGGTTGTCAACTGTTAGCGAGCGGAAGGTGCGCCTGGCATAAATCGCCACGTGCTCTCCTCTCACTCCTTGCACCAGGGTCCTAAAAACCTAACCAAATAAGGGCATGGCGTGGTACGGAATCACTTTGGATATCTAGCGAACCATCATTGTAACCACCTACCCACGCCAACCAAAATATGCGTCGTAGTAAAATAATTGAATTTATAGAACATTCTCTAAGAAAAAAAGTCTATGAAAGTGGTAAAAGCTTTTTATCTCAGATTACTGACGAAACCTCAACTGAGATTTCAGAAAAAGCAAACGCATGACAAATAAACATTCTAACACGGCCAAAACTTCAAATACTGGAAAGAAAAAAAAATTGTCCTGATTAAATAAATATTAAGCTTCTCTATAATTACTTTGGACCCATTACTTTTACAGGCTCCTAAAATAATTATACTGTATTTCTTTTTTTATTTTCATTGCGTTATCAATTGAATGTGCCTGCCACAGTTGCAAATTATTCTGTGAAATTTATCTACACAGAGAGAGAGAAGGGAGGAGTGTTGATGTAAGAGCCAGAGATGAGATAACAGACTGTTCCCATACAGTTCTCTCCAAACATCCCCGAACAGTTTGACTAACACTCCCTAATTATTTTTCCGTGCACAACAGAATTTTTTTCCTTTATGTTGGGGGAAAAAAGGGTGCTCTATACATGAGTAAATACTGTAGTTATTTTTGTAACAACAGAGTTTTGCCATTGCTGTGTATAACCAAGAACCAAGTAATTTTTGTTAACCTAAAACCAGTTCTGAGTAAAACCTCAAGAACCGGTATAAATTGGAACCGAAGAACCGAACCGACCCATCCCTAAAATATATGTTTACAAACACCTTTTACGAACAATGCACCAGTATACGCCCATGTAATGAGCACTGACACGACGAGACTTTTAACTTCTAGGTAATGAAATAACATTGGCACAAACATTTAACACCAACAATTATGCACTTTCTGCATAAAAAGTAGAAACACTGTTTGGATGAAGAAATCTTCCATTTGCCAGGAATATTTTCTTTCTGGGCCTAGAATTACTGTCCAGTCGTTGAGCAATTTTTATAATTTGTGTCCCTGCAGAGAATGGAACCCACGCCAACTAATTGCAATAGTGTACTGTCTTCTTAGATGTAATTTAGGAACGGGAAGATAGGTCAAGCNGAAACACTGTTTGGATGAAGAAATCTTCCATTTGCCAGGAATATTTTCTTTCTGGGCCTAGAATTACTGTCCAGTCCATAATTTGTGTCCCTGCAGAGAACGGAACCCACGCCAACTAATTGCAATAGTGTACTGTCTTCTTAGATGTAATTTAGGAACGGGAAGATAGGTCAAGCTTTTATTTTCTTTCATACAGGCCAATTTGTGAAAATATGCGAGTCTGATGTATCGTTTAAACTTGATGCCTGAAAAGTCGCGTTGACCATGTAATCATTTAAACTTATGAGCTCATTATGTGAAAACCAGACCACTCGCAACAATTCTGGCAACCTTCACGTAAATTTAGTTCCTTTCTCTACATTTAATAAGCTTTCATCCCTAGGAACTTACTTTTTACGCTGAAACTTTTCAGTAAATTTTTTTGCATGCTTTTAGTAAGTGTATATGTTTTAAATTGTTTTGCATTAGTTCTAAAAAGTAATCAGTCTGATATGGCAAGGAAGAAACTGTTTACCAATCCTTCAAATATTAAGAAACTGTTTGAAAGAGCGGTTTCGGAGAAACTGTATAAGTGATATGCTTGTGTTGCTGGTCCTTTCTCCAGTTCTAAGTCGGGGAATAAGCTCTGCCCTCCTAGCTTCAGTCAGCACTACATGCATCGCAGCAGCTTGGTCTCTCCACATGAATACTGTATACAACCTCCTTGGTGCCTATCCAGTCCCGTCTGCTATAAGTGTAAATCACTTGAATAAAATATAAAACCCAAGGAATAAAAAAAAATACTGAATAAATACAGAAAGTCCTGCTATAAAGCTTTTTGTGTTTGTGGAAACTGCAATTTTAGCAAAACAACTCCATAGAAGTTAGAGATTTTCTTTTAAAAACAATTGTGAATCTAATGGTTATGTTCCCAAATTCACCCCCCGTTCTCCCCTTTTTTTTTTCACCCATCCCTCAGAAAGAAAATGCAAGTTCATATTTTATTAATCGTGCGTTGTATGGAAGATTTTTGGGATGTAGGTGTTTAAAATGAAATAAACAAGAATGAATTCAATACTTGTACCACATGTGTTAGGGCAACCCTGCATGCCTTATAGGATGACTGGGTGAGTGTGTTGCTTTGGTAAAAAAAAAAAAATTAAGATGTAGTAAGGGGGCTTATCCCCCTTAACATCTTGCTTTAAGTTATGTTTGAATTAGTTATTTGGTAGTTTCTGGTATTGATAATTTAGTGTGTTGAATTAAAATAACGCTGAATAGCATTACTAGTAATAAGTTTAGGAACTATATTTCTGAACATTTTGATTTTGTTTAGTTAAGTGATCAGTGAAAAGATAACTAATTAATTGTATATAATTTTATTCATAAAATTAGAAAATAATTTATTTACTCTAAGAAAAAGTTTATCAATGCTATTACAATACTTTTTTTTTACATCAGATGTGACCTCCGCCGATTCATACGTACTAAGAAAATGAGTATTTATCATTAAAATAAAGCATTGGTGATTAATCATTAAGTTATACTTTTTTGTTGTTAGCTGGTATTTGCTTTACTGGCTTGAAAAATGTTTTCAAAATGAACCTAAGCAGCAGATGCTTTTGCAGAGATATTTGGGGGTTAAATTTGCTCCCTATATCTGTAAATGAGATGTGAAACCTTATGGTGAACAGCATCAATGTATTAATGCTTTCCATGGTTTCATTTATTGTTCAGTTTTAAGGGAAAAAAATCGTTTGGCAAAAGTTCTAACAAGTCTCGCATTATTACATTTGAACCAAAACAGTTTGTCAAACTGTAAAAATTTTGTAAACATCATAAAACAACTTTATAGCAAGATGTTGGCATTGTTGTACTAAAACATGATCTCATGTTACTGATAACTTTTTAGCAGGCGGTTCAGCGTATAGAAGCTAATTTTGGCAAGTTGTTAGATGTTTCATGAAGGTAGATCTGCCATATCCTCTTTGTGATAGTTCTCAATTTACACATATGCAGGCTTTAAGAAACTGGACTAAACCCCTATAATCAATAGCTGCAGTTCAGGATTTTTTCTTATGTATTCTCTAAAAATTTCCACTTGCTTAATGTTTTAAAATCTTAATTTTAAATAAATGCAACAAAATATTTTTTTGAAGTGTTAGTGATGTAGCGTGCTGGAGAATAACAATACAGAACTATGAGAAGCTGTTTGTAAGTTTATAAATGCCCGTAAATGTGTAGATTGGTAGTGCTGGCTGGTAACAGGAAGAAGGCCGAGGGATCTGTGGGAAAATGTACATTTCTAGAAGTGTCTTGTTTGTTGGCTACAGTTCTCATTAAATCCACATACATATGTAGTGTTTTATTTCTTGGGTTAAGACATGTCAGGCCATGTACCAAGTTGATGATCTTGTCACCAGTGCAGAGATTGTTTACACCAAGCATCTCTCTGAGTATTATAATAGTTTAAAATTATGTATAGAAGAAGAAATACTGCAAGGCAATTAAAGAAACCACGCAGCTTCCATTGTTGTAACAGAAGGTCCAAAAATTGCTGCCGATTGCAAAAGTCTTGTATTGATTGGCTTTGTGTGTGGATGGTATTCTGTTGTGGTTGCATTTCTTTGTGTTAAGCATTTAGTTTTATTTCTAAGAATATTTGTGATGATTGATAAACTTGCCAGATTTGGTTATACCGTACTGTATTTTGTAAATGCACTGACAAGACTGGATTAGTGACTTAAGTTGCTGGGATAGTTCTTTATTTATTAGTATTCAGTGTATATATTGCATAGTGTTAAGTATTATTTTTTTTTTAAAGTCATATTTATTGCACTGTAGAAATACAGTTCAGTTTCGTATGCCAGTCACTTTGAATTTCCCGACTTATTGTCATATTCATCCAATGCATAACTTTTACAACCAGTGAGATAAGATAGCCCTGTAATGAAACTCCTTCCAGGTCAGCATAAGTAATACGATGCCCGAGACATACTCTTGATTAACATGTGCCATTATCGTTTGTAGGTTACATGTGCTTCTGAATCATAAATGCTGCATAATTAATCTTTGGCTTTGTCACGGACCAGCAAGAGCTACGTTGTATCAAACATCTTGTGCTGTAAACCCCTTCCAGAACTATCACACAGACAGTCTGCTGTTTCTGTAGGTTCACTTGGCCATAGCAAGCTGCATGGATGTCTTAACAACCTTGCTTGGTTTTTGAAATTCCAGTTGCAGGAAAATAAAAAAGTTTGTGACAATTTTTGATATACACTCTTTTTATGCTAATCTATTATTTCCAAAGTTTCTTGCAGTTTTCTGAAGATTCCCTTTACCCGTCTTGTGGTGGAGAATTATCAAGTCGGTATATAAGAAAATAAATCCCTGAACCTTGGAAACAATTAATATGAACAATAAAAATAAATATGAAAGGATTTTCAGCAGAATCTGGCATGAATAGCTATCGGAAAGAACATACTGAATGTATTGTGGGAATAGGTTGCTGGGCTACTAATTACATTTTATAAAGGAGACAGAAAATACAAATACTCGCAGGGCAGTACTCTGGATAGATAAACACACACACTAAAGTCGGATGAATACATTTTACACGTGGATGCGCAGTCACTGGCTAGGCCAGCTTATTCAGGCGGCAAGTTGTGGTACACTGCAGTCTGTTGAGTGGTGTTGGCAAATGGTGAACCTAGTGGTTAGGAGGCAAACTAGCGCGCCTCACCCTAGTTCTCCTCCTGACCGCTAGGTTCACTGTTTGCCAACCACCACTCAACAGACTGCAGTGTACCCCCACTCGCCACCTTAATGCTGCCTCTTCTTCAAATTCCTGCGCTCCAATCCTACACACATACCGAGAGAAGGAACCAATAATAACACGAGTTACACATCCCATCTTTAACTTCCAACAGCACCCTTCCGTAAGCTTACAACTGTGGTATGCTTATTTATAGTCCGTCTTTGTAGTGTTTGGCTTTTGGATAATTTTTATGATAGTGGTATTTACCTTTAGTTTGGATTTGTTTTCCAATTTGTAGTTAAGATTGCATTTCGAACTGTCTTCATTGCTATAATCCATTCACGGTTAGAAGCTATGAAAACTTTTCTTGGAAACTTTTTAGTGGGATCCTCAATCATGTTCAATTGGTTATAAAAAAAGGTATATGGAAAAAGGTTTTGTCTTGCTTTTAGCACTAAAGCACTATATAAATTGGTTGTTTTAAGTTTTAAGTATATTTTTTCAATAAATTTTAATAATTTGTTAAAAGTCCGTAAGAATTAACAACGAATTTTGAAGGGACATGTTGGTTATAGCTGAAAAGAAATAGTTCGTAGGTTAAATATTAATATGTATAAATTTAATGCCGTAATTGTAAAGTTAATATTGCTAAACTATATATTTACATTTTTACGTAGCACTCATGGGTAAAGATTTCACCGTTATTAATTGAAATTAAATAAATTTCAGTTGTTGTCCAGCGGACTCGTACACTCCATCTTGTTCGTTTGGGCACGTTTTTTTCAGAAGTATAACCACGCCATATTGGAGACGCTGAATTGTGGTTATAAAACTAACGTAACACATTCTTTCTACTTACTAGATAATTCTAGGTTAAGATGTAATTTTAGTATTAGCGTTGTTATTTCTGCAGTTTATCAAATAAACGTGCAAAATATAGAAAGGCATTTGAATATTTCCGTTACGTTATTCCCTTCGCAAAGAATGCAAAGGAATCGAATTTTGGTCGCCGCCAACTGATAATCGATTATTTTCGAAAGCTTTTTGTGGAGACCAAGAGATGGCAGCACATTAGCGTTGGTTCTTCAGTGCCAAATGTTAGCCGTGACTCGTCTTTCCGCCGCATAGTGTTGTTTTTATGTTGCAGTGAAGAAGCGCGACAGTTCTTGATGGAACAGAGATGTACCTACACCGCAGGTTTCAAAATGAAAGTGATTTTGTTCGCTGAAGAGTTTGGAAATCGAGCCGCGGGCCGTGAATTCGTAGTAAATGAAACGTTAGTGCGGGGCTGGAGGAATTTTTCTCACTTATAAGTCGCACCCCAAGTTTTCAATAAATTTTTTTTTTAATAAAATGTGCCACTTATATGCGATAAAATACGGTACCATTTATCACAGTGAAATCTTTAACCTGAGTGCTACTTCCAAAAGTTTATTATGTAAAATTTAACTTTTTCCTTACAGCAAATATGTAAATAAATCTTAATACAATAAGTAAACTTTAATTAAATTATATAATTAACAGTTCCGATATATACTTCAATCTACCTTTTTGTATGTATTACAACATTTCGCTAAATTGATTAGCATTTTTTAGACATTTAGAGAATTTTATTAAAGTATATGACAGTTGAGATTACATGGCATTGTTTCTCTTCAAAAATAAATTTTGGTAGTTCCCACATGGACACTGTTAATAAAATATTTGACAGTTCCCACAAGGCACTGTTTGTTTACAAAATATTTGACAGTTCCCACATGGCACTGTTTACAAAACGTTTGACAGGTGTCACATGGCAATGTTTTGTTTACATACTGCGGAAGGATACATAATCGGCTCCCTGAAAGTAGATATTTAGCAGGGTTTCAGAAAATCTTGAAGTTACCGTGAATACATTATAGTGACCTATTTACATAACATTTATTGGATTTTGATTTTATTTATGGTTTTTGGATTTTTGTTTTTGCTTTTGACTTATTGGCGAACTGTTCACGTATGATACATGCATGATTATTTCACCCATGTGTGTTTACAATTTCCGAAACAGAAAAGACTGCCTACAGTGCTTGTGAAAAAGTGTTAAAAAACATTTTTGTGTATTAATTTTTTTTACCTTCTAATTTGCACTGCCTTTTGGTTGATGGCTTAGTTTTGGAATTGCTACAACTAGTTATGTACACAGAACATAGAGGATTTGATGTTTTTCGCTTTACAGTAATGTTTTTAAAATATTTTTTTGTAAAAATTTTATTTTAAATTATGTTACAAGCAACCATTTTCTCTGCGCCTCCCTTCACCCCTAGATAAGCAATTAAAAAAAAAGGGTAATCATCTAGGAAGGAAACAGTAAAATTAAATGCTTGATAAAGACTTATTACCCAGTAGGGCCAGCTATTGTAAAGAGTAGGGATGGACAGATATAGATTGCGATACCGATGCATTGGCCGATAAATCTAAAATTGGTTGTTCAAATCGGTCATGGTCTAACCAAATCATTACATCAACCTAAAATATTTCATTAGCATCAAAATTATCACAACTTGGTTATCTTGTGCGACATGTTTTCACAAACTAAGTATTNACTTGGTTATCTTGTGCGACATGTTTTCACAAACTAAGTATTTTTATTTTTGCAACCACAATTTTTTCAAAATTTTATTTTTATCTTTTAGTAACACGTGATTTAAAATTACTTAATGGATACAGATATGGCTGGCTTTGTTGCTGCTACCCATTAATTCAACCTACAATACTGGTATTTGCTTTTGAGGTAGTTACCTCATTTGTAAAAAAAAAAAAAAACCCTCTTTATTTCTATAATATTCATTGTCGCACATTTTCTACTAATCATCAAACAATTGCGAAATAAATACAATCGTGTATCAATCTATCGCTCACAGCATGACACTTGGGTGAATAATTGAGAAAATGTGTCTGATAGTAAAGTGCCTCTGCGTATTGATTTGTACGAATTGGCAAAATTTTGTTTCTTNATAATTGAGAAAATGTGTCTGATAGTAAAGTGCCTCTGCGTATTGATTTGTACGAATTGGCAAAATTTTGTTTCTTACATAAGTGTGAAGGTCTAATAGCTGTTTTATTTTCTTTTAAATTAGTGCAAAAAATGAATTTATTTAGAGTAGTTTGTGAGTGGCTGGACATAAGACAAGTAGAATTCACTGTGAACCGCATATTTCCTTTGTCAACGCACACGGGAACACGTGCGGAACGGGATATCAGTATTTTATTTGTTGAAGGGTGCTGGAACATAGCAGAGAGAAGTAGAACTAATTCAAACAAGTTGGGAAGAAGCTAAGGCAGCCATTGTAATTCCGTTTTCAAGGTAGTTCCAGAGGTAATGAGTGATGTCAATTTGTTTGCAAGTGATTTTGTAAATTTTAATGAATGTGGGGTGGAACGGGGTAGGGCAGAACCGATAGTATCCTACCATAGTCTACGTTACGAAAAGACTCTAAACAATATTACTTTACAATTTCAGATAGTCAGAAATTACGTAATAAGAACAGATAGACAAAAATGGTTTGTAGATTCAATAGAATGGGCAATGCAGGCTGTTATTTCACATTAAATGGGATATTTAAAAATGTCTCGGCAGTTTAGAATACCGAAATCCTCTTTGGAAAGATACATAAAAAAAAGTAAGAGGAGGAGCGAGAGAATGAAGAGATTTGGGTGCTGATTATAAAATAGAACAGTCAGAAGGGAAATTTAATAAGGTTTTTACTCCAGAACAAGAGGATGAACTAGTAACGTACTTAACATCCATGGAGAGTAGACTTTTTGGCCTTGCAGCGAAAGATTTGAGATCGTTAGCCTTTCAGTTAGCCAAGCGAAATGGCCTAAGCCACAGATTTAACACGAACCCCCACATGGCAGGTCAGGATTGGGTTAATGGATTTCTTGCAAGGCATCCTACATTTAGCATTTGAACCCCAAAATAATACATTGGGTGCAAGAGCCCTGGGATTGAACAAAGTAGCAGTTTTACGGTTTTTTCTCTGCTTACACAAAATATTGATAAGTACAAACTTACAAGTGAAAAGATATTTAACTGCGATGAAAATGGCATCTCATTTAATCCTAAAAGACAGCCCAAGATCATAGTCTTCAGGGAAAGTGACGGGTATGGGCACTAATTTATGCAGAACCGGGTGAAATGGACACTGCAGCTGTGTGCATGCATGCGGCAGAGTCATTTATGCCCCTCATGCTTATCTGTCCGAGAAAGAAGAAGAAACAAGAACATCAGCGTGGTCTACTTCCAGGAGGTTGGTGTGAGACTCATTCTTCAGGCTGGATGACCACGGTGATGTTTATTGTGTGGCTTGAAAAATGAATAGACTTTTATAAAGTGAAGAAAGAGTCTCCTGTTCTCATTCTAGATGGCCATTCGACCCACACAAAATACCTCTAACTGATGGACATGGCCAGAGGAAATGGAGTTGTGTTGCTCTGTGTGCTGCCCCGTAGGCTCCGTCCAGCCCCTGGATATTACATTTTTAAAATCTTGTAACCTTTACCATGGGGATGAAATCAGAAAATGGCTTACATGAAATCCAGCAAAGGTTGTTACCCTTTTCCACGGGACTTCGATCTTTAGCGCATCATAATTGCATGCTGCTACAATGAGAAATGCCGTCAACGGTTTTCAGAAAACAGGAATTTGGCCTCCTGATCCTAACGTGTTTTCGGATGCAGAATACCTATGTGCAGCTACCACTGCCGTTCAGTTGGACGACNTTGGCCTCCTGATCCTAACGTGTTTTCGGATGCAGAATACCTATGTGCAGCTACCACTGCCGTTCAGTTGGACGACAGTGAATGTTATTCAAGAAGCCCCACATCTGGCCCTGGTGACTGCTCCTCAACTGTGACTGAATCTTCTGCCAAGAAACCCAAGGCAAATGAAGATTTGAATAAATAATCCCACATGTGGGTGCTGCTCTTGGATTTCAAATGAATCTTCTTCTACGCCTAGTCCCTCAGCATTTCAAACTGTATCNCCACATGTGGGTGCTGCTCTTGGATTTCAAATGAATCTTCTTCTACGCCTAGTCCCTCAGCATTTCAAACTGTATCACCTGAGATTGTAATAACAATTTCTGTGATTGAACAAAATGTGAAGAGGACTGTAAGAAAAATAGGGAAAACAGCTGTTTTGACCGAATCTCCGTATAAGAATGAACTAGAAATTGCCCTCAAAAAGAAAGAGAATGAAAAACAAAAAGAAGAAGCAATTAGGAAAACCATATCTTGCACCAAAACTAACGACAAAGGTACTAAAAAAACCAAAAATTTCAAGAAGGCTTTGAACACAAATGTAAAAAGGACATTACCAAATACAGTGAAGATGTTGAATGTCTTAATTTTGGGGATTTTTATTCCACATCAGATGAAGGCTGCGTGTCGTGCCAGAGTTGTTTGAACTGGGCCCATAACTCTTGTAGTGGCATTGACAGTGATGATGACAAAGCAATGTTATGTGGTGAATCATTTCCAGTTCTCACAGTGATTTTTTGCTACTTTGTATTATTAAATTCTTGTATTTTATTTTGTATTATTACTAATTTGTCCTGTTTCGCCCAATGCGTTGTAGTGGTATTGGCAGTGAAAATGAAGCAGTCTTCATATACTGTAAGTACATTGTAAATAGTTTCCAGTTTTTAAAATTAATTTTTGCTGTCTTTTATTTGTTCTGTTCTGCCCCATACATGGGCCTGAGCGGTTAGCCTGCTCGTCTCCCACTAAGGTGAACTGGGTTGAATCCCCGGCNTGTTCTGCCCCATACATGGGCCTGAGCGGTTAGCCTGCTCGTCTCCCACTAAGGTGAACTGGGTTGAATCCCCGGCCGGGTGACCGGATTTTCGCAAGTGGGAATCGTGCCGGGTTGGTTGGCAGGTTTTCTTGGAAATCTCCCGTTTCCCCAGATTTAAGTACTTCATTTTGAGGACAAGTTTTTGTTGTTTGTTATACAATCTCAAAATAGTGAATCCATTGCAGATGTAATACATATGTAGGCAATTTTATTGTCTGTAATCTCAGGTCTGGGCAGTGTAAATTAGTTAACTATTGGCTTGTTTTCTGAATATTTCTCAACGAAACAAAAGGAGGAACGCAGGGTTCAAAATGCAATTTTTAAACTTAAGTGTGATGTGTGTTGCATCAGTTGAAATTACCAATTTCATTTCCACTTCATAACATTTATTGTTGATGCCATGTGGTTGTATTTTTATCTTTATATATCACAGTGTTGTAACAGAACGAGGCGGTTCAGTGATAAATCACCTGACCACGTTCAGGGGATAGTTGTTCAGTTTCCATTCCAGCCATTCTGATTTTGGTTTTCCACAGCTGATTGGTTGTTGCTCTGTCTCTAATGATCTCTGTCTAGATCTTTACCTACCATCAAAATTTTGTGTGATAAGGTATAGCACTATTGAAATTGATGTTTAAAAATTTTCAAATCATCAATACACATTTTAATTTAAACAATGACTGCAATACGTACAGTGGAGTGGATGATAAATCAGAAAAGGTAATTGTAGGTATTAAAATCTTGATAAAGAAGTATTGTGTAATTTGGGTACAAGTGAATTTGTTTTCTCTTTGTTTACAAAGTATTAGAGTTAGAATTGATGTGGCAACTTGCGTGTGTAACAACTGCACAGTGTCACTTGATCAATACCTGGATAAGAACTACAATAGACTTCTCACAGTTAACTGAACACTTGAAATCCCCGCTTAAGACATAATATTTATTTCACTTTGTATCTTCCCATCATATGTAAATTTTGCATTGCCACGGGCTTAATTACTTTATTCTTGCACAGTGTTTTCAAAACTTTGTGTATGCTAAATTGTGCATGAGCAAGAAATACATTGTGATTAAGCAATCAGTTTTTTTAAGCTATAAAAGCATTGTAAGTGTCGAACAAAATGTTTAATCGAATTCTTGTATATTTGCAAATATATATGTGGCATTTTGAACATGTGTAACTTAACAGGAATGTGTAAAACTTATATGGTAAGTTAGAACCTGTAGTGACTAGTGGCCTTGAAAGAAAATAGCAGGGATCAAAACTTAAAAATATATATATATACACCAAATCAATACAAATTGTACTTGAAAATTGATCCCAAAACAAAAAAATCTATCCACGGCCACTTACAGCTGGTTTCATGGAAAGAGGTTGTGTGGACAGGTTTTGAATGTAAAACGACCTAAGTTCATAGCAGAAGGGAAGATTGTTTGTAGAATCTTAGATGTAATGTAAACCAGGAGAGGCGACAAATTATGCGTTTCATTTCTTGTGCAGTATGATATTTTAGTGGCATTGTGAATGCTCTTTCAAATATATCTCCAACCACTACCATGAACATGAATGCAGATTATCATTCTTGAAGTAGGAATGGAATGTGTCATAATTTTTGAGGCTAGAAAAATATTTGACTTGAAATTTTCATTTCGGTCTCAAAAATTACAAGTGTTGCTTATGGGTATGTCTATGTATCATTGCATTGTTCAGTTTAATACATTGTGCATGTAGTGAATTTTACCATGTCTTGTAGTATCCTGTAATTTACTTTTTAATACAGTTAGTGCTAACAATGTGTGTAGTATATTCATAAAACACAGCTTTATAAAGTTGCTAGTATCATTTCACACTATGTAATTGACAAGAACAATTTTCGATAGGATTGCAGGGTTATACAAACTTAAGTGGGCTTCTTTGAGCATTGGAATTGTATAAATTGGTGAAAATATGGTGTTGCAGTCATTACTGTTAGTGTTATTGAGGTGACGGCAGTAGTAAAGGCCCCATCTGCTTGGAATTATGTGTGAGGCACAGAATCAGTGGAGTAAAAGGGAGATGCTAGCCAACAAATCTAAAGCAGTATCACCTATATGTGCTAGGCATTGAACTAGCATGCAGTGTTTTCATCATTCAACATGCAACTATGTGGTTGTAAGCTTTGGCTCAAAGAAAGTCTGTAGCAGAGTTCAGAGTGCAGTCATTTGTCCTAATATTGCATGTGCGTACCTGATTCATGTGTATTCAGCTATAGAATCTTGAAATTTTTAGCAGAAGCTTTCAAAATAATGGTTGTAATGTGCGTGGCGTCAAGAAAGGTGGCTGTGGAGAATGTGGATCTGAAATGTGTATAAGAATTAGGCCACAAAGTAGACAAAGGAGTGAATGGAAAAAGAGCAGGGAAGAGTAGGTAGAGTGAAAGAATGAAGTGGAGATATTTGGGCGGCTTCTAACATCAAGGTCTTGAGAGTCGATGAGGGTGAAATGAGGTGAGAATAGAGCAGCACTGGAATGAAAGGGTGGGGGAAATGGGAGATCCTAGAGAAAACCCATCGACCAGCAGCATCGTCTGGCACGATTCCCACGTACGAAAATCCAAGAGCGATCCTGCCGGGAATCAAACCTGGTTTGCCGAGGTGGGAGGCGAGTAGTCTGTCCACTACACCACAGCAGCCCCTAGAGTGACAGAGTGAGAAAATTGCATTTTACCTAGTGGGCTGGCTGTATGCTGGAAATAGCGGTGGATAGTGATTATATTTTTATTGCAATTCCTATGTCTTCAACAGTGTATTCATGTTATGAATTGTTAAATGTGAAAAGGATCATTGGAAATGTGTCGTGCTAGGTGCGTACCTGCTCCACTGATTGACCAATGAAAGCTTGGAAGTGCTGGTGAGGCATAAGCATGTGATGACTGCAGCAGTACAAATAACGTCCGTATCATGGTTCCTCAGTGCTGTTAAGCCTTGGCTACAGTAGGCTTGACACAGCAAGGATTATTGTAAACTGAGACCGGGCACGACACCGAGCAACACAAATTAGTGTGACTGTGTGTTCACTGACAGTCTGAATGCACAACGCATTAAATATATTCTTACACCACCTCGTACAAAGTTTAGTAACCTTGATTATACTGATTCCAAGCAGGGTAGAACAACTTAAGAAATAATCAGCTCTAATAGTTTATTGCAGTATTGTAGTAGGCTGCGAGCATATATTTGAGCAAAATAGTAGTGACAAGATAGCATAAACAAAACTTACTTGTTTAAGCACAATTTGAATGCTGGCTATTATTGTTAAAAAGCAAAAAACCGTATGTTAAAAATTTTCTTAACAGAAATTGTGAACCGCAGCTTGAAATTATAGCATACTGTACAATAACAAGCAAGCTAGCTAATTCTGTATTACCATGTTTTCTGGAGGTGATGAGGGCATCACTTTAAAGGGTTTCTCTTTGCTTGACAGGAGCGGGGTTAGCCACCCCATATCTACCAAATTAAACTGTTCACCCTAGTGTCAAGGGTAGCAGCAGTGCAAAAACTGCTGTGGAAGGGATAGATGATTGCATGTGCGGGATGTGCTTGCTGCGAGGCACAGCAGTGGGTTACACCACGGCTGCAGGCAGACTTGTGCAGATTCTGTAGGACGGAGAGATGTTTGACATCTCCTGTTTATCGCTATGCGACATTGCTACAGTGTAGATGGAATGTGTGGAAATATTTGCTAGTTGCAGGACACCGAGCATGCTTACAACTAAAATCAGTGCGTCATTCACACACTTTAAATTTGGAGTTGGTAACATCCATAATTATCATAACTGTGTACCTTGGCTTATCTAGTTCCCAAGGTAACAGCCTCTGCAATTAACAAGGTTTAGCTTAATACATTATGTGGCTCAAGTTCCAGGTACATCACATGTGTGTATTAATTTTGTTTTCTGATTTGAAGTTTTAACGGCACTTCAGACAATATTTATGTATGTGGGTTCTGGATATATTGTGTGCGCGTGTGTACCTGTGAGATATATAGACACAAATATTAAAAATTTTATGAAACAAAATATTGCAATTTTTTATAAAGTTATGCATAAGTAATCTAAAAATTTAACTTAAAACATGTTATATAATTAACTTAATATCACGACCCTTGCTTAAGATGGAGTTTTTATTGGAATTTTTTTTGGTACAGCTGTTCATAAATAACAGTGTTACCAAGTAATATAGTATCCACATTTGTTGGTATCCAAGGAATATTACTTATGTTACCAAATTACTGCTGAAACTTTGTAAAGCTGTGTTCTATGTTAACAGTTGCGTGTGCATTTCAGTATTTTGTAATGGACTATCGAATTTATTGAAATTGTTCTCGTTCTAATTGTAGTTTGTTGATGCAAGATGCCGAAGTTAATTGTAGGAAAGTAAATGTCTTAAACAAAGATTACTGGCCATTCTGATGTGTTGCAGCAATGGGATCATAGTGCCTAATAACTTGGTAATAATATAATGATATACATGTGAATACAAAACTTATCTCTCTTAATTTGAAAAATCCAGAATACAAGCTTATGTACGGATTGTTTACTGGTGAGCAAAAATATCATTTTCTACTAAGAACTCTCTTATCGTAATGCATTTTAAACAAAAAATAATATAATTAGCTATTAGTTTATAGGACTATGTATTTACTGAAAGCAATAATATCCAGCTTAGAAATGGTATTGTATCATATAGGAAGAGGGAAATTATTATTGAATATGGTGATGCAAGTACAACATGCATATTGTCACAGTATTTCATCAAGTAATCATTGCACATTTAATACTATATTTGGGGCACACCAATTTTGTGAATATTAATCTATTAGATACCTGACAAATATTTGCAGTGCCTGTTTCCCTTTTAACTGCAAAGTTCCTTGTTTGCACTTGATGCTGTAAATGGTGCAGATTACTCTTAAATTGTTTTCATGGATGTGCAATAACAAAGAGCATCTATGAATAAAAACTGCACTTACATCCTCGTCACACTGTGACCTTGTTTCCTTCCCTTGCATGCCTGCTGAGTGGGGGAGTGCTTTGTTTCCACCTCTGACTATTTTCGGGTATGCCCGACTGTTGGTAGTCTTGGCCAAGCACAATATCACTTCTACCCGTACATGCTTGGTGAGTGTGGGAGCAGGTGACCTTGCATCCCCTCTGAGCTGGCTGGTGAGAGAGAACCAGCTTCCATCTATGGCCAATATTCACCCGATGGGATGGGATGGGAGAAGTACACTGCAGTTCTCAGCTATCTCAGACTGCAATTTGTCACGGCCTGAAACACTTCAACTTGTCCCTTCCGTGCCTTGCGAAGCAGTGGTGGATAGAGTTTACCATCACCAAGAATCTATTTGTGGGGGCTGCCTGGCATTGAGCACATTTCTACATTTTGTGGCTAAGTTGGAATGCCGGGGAAGAGGGCAGTAATTTTTAGGCAATGAAAAATTCTTACTCCCGTTATTACGCACTTTAAAAATTATGATGAAACTATTATACAGTCGTGATGATTATGTGATGAAATGCAAGTATTCTGGCTGAGGAGGAGGGGGTCTGTATGGGATGCTGAATCATAACCTTGATGTTAAAGAGGGTTTTAATTTTTGTGATCTTTCATTTTCTTTTTTAATTATATTTTACTCTATCCCTGTAATTTATGAACTTTTTTTTTTAAATATCGAACATCTCAATGTAATGTGATAGGATTTTAAAAAAAATGGTGTTTCATTTTAATAAGCCCCTAAACTTTAAAAGTGAATTTTGTATGTAGTACTTCCCCTAGTCANAAAAAAAATGGTGTTTCATTTTAATAAGCCCCTAAACTTTAAAAGTGAATTTTGTATGTAGTACTTCCCCTAGTCAATAAGAGCAAAATGTTATGTTTATAGTCGTTATTTATGTTCGCCAGTGTAGGCGTTGCCAGTTTTTGCAGTGTTCCATGTTGATTTTTTTCAAGTCCAGCTCAGGGCTTTTTTGTGTGTAGTGCAAGCTGCAAGTTATTTGTGCATATAAAATATTATTTTCATGTTTTCACCTTTGTATTGCGATACACAGTAATCGTAAAATCAAAATGTTTGTTAAGAATTATACTGCAAGTTTAAAAAAAAAAAAGTTTTGTTTTAATTCATTACATATAAGCTGGCCTCCCTTGAAATCCTATCAATGGTAGACGATGTCAAGGTCCAAATAAGATAATGCCTCAATCATTACTACCTGCATATATTTTCCAAAATCTTTGCAAAAACAACTTTGGGTTTTCAGATACCTGACCCAGGAAAGTTGGTAACTCTTCAATTAGTAATCTGGATTAATTTGCCAGATGCATGAAAAGAAAACCGGGCTGCAGCAAGGAGGAAATAGGTGCAACCGATGGCTCACTAAGGAATCTCGCCCGGCTGTGAAGGCTTGAATGGAGACTCCTAAGTCTTTACTATCTTTTAGAACACATTTATGACCGATAGGATTAGGAGCAGANTGAAGGCTTGAATGGAGACTCCTAAGTCTTTACTATCTTTTAGAACACATTTATGACCGATAGGATTAGGAGCAGGAACGCAATTGTGCTGTGAATTTGTGTAATAGTTTGTTTGATCTCGACCAGTTCCGACTCTTGTTTGATTTTGCACACTTCTGCGGCACCGTTAACTCGGCTAGTAATGTACTACAGTCTGGGCAGCCTATCGCTCATGTCTTCGGTGGTCACCAACTCATGACGTAGAGACAGCTGAGTTTGAAATTTGGCACGCAAGGATTGTATGTCGACACTAAGGCTGAGCCGATANTGAAGGCTTGAATGGAGACTCCTAAGTCTTTACTATCTTTTAGAACACATTTATGACCGATAGGATTAGGAGCAGAAACGCAATTGTGCTGTGAATTTGTGTAATAGTTTGTTTGATCTCGACCAGTTCCGACTCTTGTTTGATTTTGCACACTTCTGCGGCACCGTTAACTCGGCTAGTAATGTACTACAGTCTGGGCAGCCTATCGCTCATGTCTTCGGTGGTCACCGACTCATGACGTAGAGACAGCTGAGTTTGAAATTTGGCACGCAAGGATTGTATGTCGACACTAAGGCTGAGCCGATACCGGTACAGATATATCAAAACCGGCCGATTATCGGAATTGTGCGCAATTCATGTTTAAATCGCCGATTATCGGAATTGTGCGCAATTCATGTTTAAATCGCCGATATTATAACCAATATTTTGTCCTAAGAATCTAAGATGATACTGTTTTCAACTTGCCATCACTGAAGTGGCTTAACTCACTATTTGGTTTTATTAAAATATAAATTGGTTTTTACTAAATTACCTAACTGGCTGTGTTTATTTTCAAAGCAAAATTAGGCACGTTTTGCAAGATTTTTTTACGAAACATGTATACAACAAAACAATAGCGGCCACCATTTGCGTTTACTGAATTTTATCTATAGAGGCCAGCTTGCAGCATAAACAAAACTTAACATTTAATCAGCCTAACACATATAATATTAACAATAATTAATATTTACGATTACCTCCAGAAATATTTTGTCTTAATTGTTTCACGACAAACTGCGGCACAAAAAAAACTCTTGTAATGTTGGTTGTATGCTGCACATTACTGCTGCCTCACGGCGCCATTCCAATAGTTTGCCTTTTTTTTTTGTTTGGTTTGTTGCTGTAGTAACATGACGGTGTTACGTTTAGGGTACAAACGTGAAATTATTTACGTGTACCAGCAATAAACAAATTATATGGCTGGAAGAAAAAGTGATTTGTGGAATTTCTTTGNCGTGAAATTATTTACGTGTACCAGCAATAAACAAATTATATGGCTGGAAGAAAAAGTGATTTGTGGAATTTCTTTGTACCTAAGCAACACGCAAGAATGCAAAACTCTTTACAATATTTGCAAATGTTTGGTTTCGAGAGGCAGTACATCATCAAGGTCCTGTAGTACCACAAACTTAAAACGGCACATTGAATGTACGCACAATTTGAAGTGTTATGTTTTAAGCGTTTCATTGCTTAATGGCATTCTTTTGGAGGTTATTTTTGTCTTATAAATATGCTTAAGCTTAATATGTGGTTCCTAGATTTATATTTATCGTAATAGTTAGGCCTATCACTGAAATAATAAAGACAATTAGAATGTTATTTAGGTAAATTTTTAAAAAATTAAGTTTTTATTTTTTGAAACTTACAATAATGTTATTTTTCCTTGTCAAGGCAGTATCGGCTCGACTGCTAAATTTTGCCATCTTATTTTCATTTCTCGCTGATTTTAAACTCAAGCTGGCATGTAAGTTGCTGTGAACCTGCTCCTGACTGTTGTTGACCGTNTAGATTTATATTTATCGTAATAGTTAGGCCTATCACTGAAATAATAAAGACAATTAGAATGTTATTTAGGTAAATGTTTAAAAATTAAGTTTTTATTTTTTGAAACTTACAATAATGTTATTTTTCCTTGTCAAGGCAGTATTGGCTCGACTGCTAAATTTTGCCATCGTAGTTTCATTTCTCGCTGATTTTAAACTCAAGCTGGCATGTAAGTTGCTGTGAACCTGCTCCTGACTGTTGTTGACCGTNTTTCATTTCTCGCTGATTTTAAACTCAAGCTGGCATGTAAGTTGCTGTGAACCTGCTCCTGACTGTTGTTGACCGTCAAACGGTTTAGTGTCATTAATTGCTGGACAATATTATGGACTAAACCAGGGAATACACTAGTCCCCATTTCATTATTTATTATTGCTGAATTCAAATTACGATTCGTCTAATCTATAGGAGCTATGCCAGAGAGAGTACCAGCTTGGTGTAAAGTGTTCCCAAATACAACACTGTCATTTTCAGTAGCATTAAGAGCATCTTTGGTGTGACAGGTACTGAATAACAGCATTGTTTACCATGACAACTGTGGTGTTGCGTATCTATGGCTACAATGTTTTATTAATCATCCAAATGGCAAGTTTCCACTTTAAGGCAACCAAGATTATTCTGAANGTATCTATGGCTACAATGTTTTATTAATCATCCAAATGGCAAGTTTCCACTTTAAGGCAACCAAGATTATTCTGAAAATGGTCCCAGATATTACTATTTAAAGCATTCGCTACTCACTGCCCCACTTTTTAGTACCAGATAATCTCTGACGGCATAATGTATTTCCTACCTCACGAGGATCCCGCAAATGTTACGAGTACTGTACACGATGGCAATATGCGAACNACGGCATAATGTATTTCCTACCTCACGAGGATCCCGCAAATGTTACGAGTACTGTACACGATGGCAATATGCGAACATTCCAGTAACAATACAATTATTATATGTCTTGATGATAGGTTAGATTACAGAAACTATTTATGTGAACGACTCACTCGGGGTTCGTAGAAAAACTGAAACAATATAAGATTTTGAAAAAAATATATAAAAGAACAAGAATTTAAATACTACACTATGAGTACTTGAATTCCTGTCCTTTTATATATATTTTTGACAGCCTACTTGCAACCTTAATATTAGATTTTTTTTNTATGAGTACTTGAATTCCTGTCCTTTTATATATATTTTTGACAGCCTACTTGCAACCTTAATATTAGATTTTTTTTATAGAAGTTCAGGGTTATAGAAACTTTCCTCCGGAGGAAGAAATGAAATTAAAAATCACTCACCATTTCTTGCAGTTCACACCTTTTGCTTCATCAAAAATGAGTTAAATCACAAGTCCATTGTAATCGACCACCATATGTATTACAAAAAAAAGTTTTTTTTCAGCCCCAGAGCATTTAGTATTAGGTTTGCCAATATCTGTTGAGTATTGACTCTAAAAGATCACACATGATGTCAGCTCGGACTGGGGATCTTGCAAGGCGAGTTAGAAGACCCCTCTGGTACCTGGGATCATCCATTTTCCTCGCCCTTGCATTCTGGTGCTGCTCCTCACTTCACCCTCATTGGCTCTGAAGATCCTGATATTAACAGCCCTCAAAATAGCTCTGCTACACTCATCCCCTCTCCCATTTGGTGGAAGGGGTGGCAAACAGCTATGGCATAGCTGAGAACACCTAAACAAATACTATGATGCTTATGTAATACATCTTTTACCCTTTTCAACATTTTAAAACTGTAGTGCAACTATTACACTACGGGAATGATCGTACATTAAAACATGGTAATCTCACCCCAATAACTGCCTGGCAACATCACACATGCAGTGGTACACAATTTGAGAGATATCGTGCAAAGAAATAAACTGTGAGAGCAAGAAACCTATAACCACAGAGTAGATAAGTATACAGAGATGAAATTGCATGGTGGTTCCTGTGATGTGGGCGTACCCATTCTCTGATTGGAACGGGCCTTGCATCTGACTGGCTACTGCGTGCTGTGAAAGGTTCCCTATCGACTGGGTTGCACATTACATTCCGACATGTTGCTGGTCAGCGACACCATTTTGCTGGAGTTTGCAGTAAAAGCAGCTGTTTCATCTCTGGATTCTCAAGTAATATGTGCTATAACAAAACTGGGTAGAGGCTCTTGACTTCTCAGTACAGCTATACCATAATCTCCACTATGGGGAAGCTAGGTAAGAAGGATTGAAAGTATTATAATCAATAAAATTATTTTATAAAAAATAATTTCATTTGACATAATTCAAATATGTAACAAAATTTGNAAAGTATTATAATCAATAAAATTATTTTATAAAAAATAATTTCATTTGACATAATTCAAATATGTAACAAAATTTGTATCAACACAATTGACTGAAATTACATTTGTATGCAAATATCATACTATCATGTACATGATTAACAGAACAGTAATACTGGGTAGCTGTTGCCAAGTCGCAATACAAATATGATATAACAAATCAAGTAACAGTTATTGATTTTGGGGTCAAAATGCTACAAATATTATTTTATATAATTAAACATGATTTTCATTTTTAACAACTGTAAAGATTTCCAAAACAATGCTTTCATTCCCAAGAGAAATGTCCTTAGGATCTCTCCTGTTACTAATGAAAATGACAGCAGCACTGTAATCAACACAATGTTCTACCTTCCGTTTAGTCTTTCTAAAGCGGTAACCTTAAATTTCAGAAAGTCGACTGGAAGATAAAGGAACTGTTTCAACACAAGAGAATCCTCTTCAAAGTCAAATATAACACTGCACTCCACTCTGTTCTTAGCGGTCTTCTTGGCCTTTTCTCTCACAGTAATCTCATTCAAGTAATCTCTTGCCAGAATTTGTAGTCTACCACTAGTAACATAGTCTTCTACAGTAAAGCCTGAAAGAAAGAAGAAGAAAAAAAAATTACTATTTTTCTCTTACATTTATGGGGAGGAAACTCCTATACAAATAACACCTCCCAGAATACAAACATTGAGCTGCAAATTTGAAAAAAAATTTCTGTTTAGGATTATTCTCACCACCCAAGTACAAAGCTTACGTTCCAACTCATTAATATAACTACATGGACGTGATCTAGTTCTGCAATGAAACCTCCATTTATATAGTCAATGGCACATAATTCCCTTTTTTAACAGATCGTGAAGAAGTAGTAACCTGTAAACAAACATGCTACATATCATTCTGTTTCCACTTGACTGTCAAAACGTGTTTCGTCTGTAATGACAGACGTCAATGGGACATTAAGCCTGCCTGCCTAAAAACACGTTGCTGCTTAAGCACAGATAATGAGAAAGAATTGATTGTGCTGTAGATGTGCAATGGACATAAGGTGATTAAGATCCATAGTTTATTCACTTGAAAAAGATGTTTAAAAATTGCAGCTTTCTTGCCCAGCAAACAGAAATAATACATCATAATGCTCNTTCACTTGAAAAAGATGTTTAAAAATTGCAGCTTTCTTGCCCAGCAAACAGAAATAATACATCATAATGCTCACAGAAAATTAGCTATATTTTAAGTCTTAGTTTGATTTACGAGGGTAATATGTTCATCATATAACAATTTTTCTGTCAAATCCATTAATATAGTCACAATATATGTACTTGAAACATTGTCGGCATTAAAATTCAATACTGTATCACAAACAATTGAAATTTTATTTTAATCAAAAGACTAGACTNTGAAACATTGTCGGCATTAAAATTCAATACTGTATCACAAACAATTGAAATTTTATTTTAATCAAAAGACTAGACTAGACTAGACTCTCATCCGTTTCACTGAATGCACCTACAACTAGAGTCCTGTGGCTAAGTGTGTACTTAAAAGCACGACATAAACNGAAACATTGTCGGCATTAAAATTCAATACTGTATCACAAACAATTGAAATTTTATTTTAATCAAAAGACTAGACTTGCATTTCTAACTCTCTCTCTCTCTCATCCGTTTCACTGAATGCACCTACAACTAGAGTCCTGTGGCTAAGTGTGTACTTAAAAGCACGACATAAACNCTCTCATCCGTTTCACTGAATGCACCTACAACTAGAGTCCTGTGGCTAAGTGTGTACTTAAAAGCACGACATAAACTGTGGAGCATCGTTTATTATAGGCTGCAAATTTGGTTGGTAACGTCTTTCATAAGATGTTAATTGTGGTTCTTGTGAAGTAGCAGTTTGAACGTTACAACATATGTGTGAACCTTAGAAGTATTAGGAATTCGGGGACAGCATATTTTAATTCATGATAACAAAGTATTTTGCAATTAAAAGTGGCATTCGCTCATCAAAAAGGCGAGATTGGGTAGTTTACAGTTCCTACACGCAACAAGACTATAAATTAACCACAGTATTGGGGCACCTGGATGACAATATATCACCTTAACATAAATACTATTTGCCGCAAAAAATGATTCCATTGTAAAGCAATGTGTGGGTTTAATAAATAACATTTCTTTTCACTTTGTTACTGAATTGGGAGGGGACACAAATCAAAATGGCGAGCCAGTCTCAGAAGGGTTAGGTGATTACAGACTGAATCAAAATTGTTGCACACGGAAATATGTTACATAAAAAAATATATAGAGCTCGTGGAAAATATAAATTTCTGGAAATTTGTTTATATATTTGTTTTTTACACATGAAACGAGAGTCATTCCATGGGAACGTGGTTTCCGAAGTGAGCCGCATGCTGGCAAACAGATGGCAGCACAGTCACCTACTCTGAAGTTGTATCGGGTCTGTCACGTCCGTTTAAAAGTAAATTTTTCATCTCGAACGGGTCCAAAATGACTGGGGTTTGAAATATATTGCCTCAAATTAATGTAGAAATATTTTAAAAATACTCTGTAATATGAAACATGCACATTATGACTTTGGCAGTAGCTACAAACAAAACTGAACTATAACACACGGTGTAACGTTGGCTGCGCCAGTTACAAAGCCGACTATAATTTGCCGACTTGCACTCAATAAGCTCAGAGGTGGAACACGAGACTCTGTACAATGGACGCCAATTACATATGAAATAAACTAAAGTTCCGGTGTATTTTGTTCCATACTTTTATTTATTATTGAAGTGACACAGTTCACATACGAAGTTCATATATGCAGAGTACGAACCATTCACATGTAAATAGACTATTGCAGAACAGAGCCACAGTTGTTTATGAATTATTATGTTTCTTACAGACTGGCCTGAAGAAATAAGAAATGCGACCTCCCACACCGGCGTAGAAATAATCTCGTAAGTTCAAGTTTGCCGATGTGGGGGTTAGTCACACCCGACGCGGCCTAGGCGAGCATTGTATGACTAAACTGAAGGGCGACTGCCTTCCTACTGACTTTGCCGCCGACTGACTTTCAACTGACCTGCACTGCTCGAAGGGCGACAGGCACACGTGTATTTGTGCTGCCTATCACCCCCCTCTCCTGAGATAAGGGCCTGGCCACGCACTCTCTCTACACGTCATCAAAACTGCATTGTAGGAAGTAAAACTGCACCGTCAACAAACAGATAAACTAACTTCTCGTATAAAACTTGTTGACGCAGTCTGAAAACAGCTACTCTAATGTTGACGCTTAACAAAAACTGAAAACTACGACGTTCGAAATGAAACTGCAAACGTCCGCCCGATAAACGTAATATCACAGGAAACGAACAACCACTGCTTTAATTTTGAATACCGATAAAAATATTATGAAGCTTACCAAAGCTAAAGAAAAATGAAACACGTGTCCCGGTCCCGAAAATTAAGAATACTGCGTCATTATATTACCCCTCTCGGTTTTTGAAGAAATCTTTCCTAAAGCGAAACCTATCTTTTATGATGCTACTCTGTAAACCACTGTGCCTCTGCGCCTTGCAAACAACTTACATATATAACATGGTAATTAACTCATAATCAAAATATTCACTTACTTAACTCATAACAAAATTATTTACTTCACCTGTTGAAGAGTAACAAGATATTGACGGGGATGCTGCAAGAAAATCATACCTTACTGGTTTCAATTAGTTACCTGTTGTTATAATTTGTGGTTGAGGGTGTATTCCAACCTGTGCCATTGATGATTCCTTTTGGGTTGCTGCCCTTTGGTTCCTCACTGGGATCAGCACACATCCTCCAAAAGGGGACCCAGGTCTGCCCAAAACTATACAAACGCCACTGCGACTGCCTCTCCATAGGTCAGTGCTGACAAAAAAACCTCAAAAGCCACTGCGACTGCCTCTCACTAGGCCAGTTCTGACAAAAAAACATTAAAAGCCACTGCGACTACCTCTCACTAGGCCAGTGCTGACTAAAAAAGGGCCCCAGACCTGTCCCAATCCAAATACACTTACTCCTTGTGCCACTGATCCCAGGACACCATAAACTGCAGCAACATCTCCTACTACTTATGCACATACTTGAGGCTCAATACTATACAACACCTCAACCACTTCAACCATTGGAAATTTAGGTAACAGTTACTACATCCTTAATTAATCTTCCTTATAATTCCTATTGTCAACTCTTAATGCAAAATAACAGCAATTATTTGTTTCTTTATGTTACACAATTTTCAAAAATATTGAAAAATAAAACTTATTAACCTTGATACAGCACTTCTGGTTCGGTACTCTGCATAAATAAATAAATCACATTAGTTACAATTACACAATAGCCCATGACAGCTTGAGCTTCTACTACCATAATTGCAAAGGTATGCCTAAGTTCACCAAACCTTCACTCATACACTTTACAGTAATTATAATATTAGAACATTTTCCTTAGATTAATTAGCAATGTCTACAAAAGTTTTTACAAAGGGCTTACCAATTTCCTTATCTTCAATGGTAAGTTATAGTAGTTAAATTAGAAAACACGGTACCAAAAATATTATAATTTTAACTGATTACATATTTTGAAATAACACTACCCATATTTGAAGACAATTCACAAATGTTCTTTTATAAATAAAACCTTGCATATATATGCACATTACCAGATATACTGAATAAACTAGAATTTTCACCCATGGCAATGTCAAACTTTAACAATTAACAAAATACTCATCAAATAAAATACTCATAAGTGATTTTGTTTTTACTCATCAAGTAAATTCAGAATAATTTAAACAAACTGAGCAAATACTTTTCCACGACAAAACACACCTAAAAAACTGAAGTACAAAAAAGGCAATCTCGTATTTTTTCTGTGTTATTATTTTGTTCATTGTTATGCAAAAGAGCACACTATTATGACTTTAAAAACAACTTCAAATGATTATTTTATTACAACATTGGCAGAATTTATAAAAACCATTCATTCTTTTCCACTTTTGAGAATGTAAACAACAGTTGAATTAATTTAAGATTTCTGTGAACCTACACAGTTGTTTTTTGAAACAAATGCTGTTTCTTACAAGTTTCACTAAAATATTAAGGATTGTACTGCATTTGCTAGATATATAATGATTCAATGTTCTTAAACAGAAACACACTCACGATTATTACTTCTTACCAAAAACATTTTCTAGGTCAGTAGACGGATATATTTTCTATTAACAATTATCTTGTTATTTACTGTTGCCTGAGAAGGGTTTACCCCATGTATCCTGTACACATTGTGACTTACTTGTAGGGTCCTTTCTTTAAAATCATTTTTCTTTAAAATAAAAACATTTACTTATCTCTCGTACCTTATTACTGTTTAAACAAAGTATAAAAAATTGATACAAGGAAAATATATTAAAAATTAGGTATATATATTATTATCTAAATTGCAGTCTTTCTGCTGTACTCCATTTTTTCTTCTTCTTCCTTTTCCTTTTCGTTTCTCCTTGCGTTTCAATTTCCTTCCCTTTTTCCTTACTACCTTTCTCATACTATACTTCATGTGTTTCCTTTTACCTACTGTCTTTAATCTACCCCTCTGTTTCCTTTTATTTTTCCTTACTGTCTTTTCCCTCTTATTCCTTATCTTTTTTCTGACTACTTTACTGACCCTTTGTTTATATCTTTGTTTCTTCCTTTCAAAACGTTGCCTGAAAACTGCATAATGTTTCAATCTACGATACCCCTTACTCTCAGCAACTCTTGCCTGTTGTAATTCAACAGCTGATCCCTCTCGCAGTTTTACTTCACTATCACCATTTGGTTGTACCTCCCTAACCAGAAGTCTCCCTTCCTGCCCTACATTTCTCCACTTCCTGACTTCACAACAGTTAGGTACACTCTCCTCAAAATTATCTGCATTTATTTCCTCTTTATTTATAACATCTGCCTTTCTACCTTCAACCTTAAACTCTTTACCTTCCTTGTCACAGCCAGTATTACCTTCATTTTGTACGTCATTGTTGTTTTTATTATTTTTACTTGGGGCAATTACTGTTGGAACCTTTCCCAACCTATTTAGAGATTCAATCCCCACTTGTCTATATTTGTTATTAATTCTGTGAATTTGTTCTCACTCTTCTGGTTAAACTCCTGTAAGGACAACAGGATCTTAAACATTTTGACTCGACACTTCTCTCACCTATGACTTACAGGCTGCATGCGGGGTCAACACAAAGTCGTACTCTGGTTTAATNATGAGTACTTGAATTCCTGTCCTTTTATATATATTTTTGACAGCCTACTTGCAACCTTAATATTAGATTTTTTTTTATAGAAGTTCAGGGTTATAGAAACTTTCCTCCTGAGGAAGAAATGAAATTAAAAATCACTCACCATTTCTTGCAGTTCACACCTTTTGCTTGATCAAAAATGAGTTATATCACAAGCCCATTGTAATCGACCACTATATGTATTACAAAAACTCTAAAAGAACACACATGATGCCAGCTCGGACTGGGGATCTTGCAAGGCGAGTTAGGAGACCCCTCTGGTACCCGGGATCATCCATTTTCCTCGCCCTTGCATTCTGGTGCTGCTCCTTACTCTCCTCACTTCACCCTCATAGGCTCTGAAGATCCTGATATTAACAGCCCTCCAAATTTCTCTGCTACACTCATCCCCTCTCCCATTCTGGTGGAAGGTGTGGCAAACAGCTATGGCATAGCTGAGAACACCTAAACAAATACTATGATGCTTATGTAATACATCTTTTACCCTTTTCAACATTTTAAAACTGTAGTGCAACTATTACACTACGGGAATGATCGTACATTAAAACATGGTAATCTCACCCCAATAACTGCCTGACAACATCACACATGCAGTGGTACACAATTTGAGAGGTATCGTGCGAAGAAATAAACTGTGAGAGCAAGAAACCTATAACCACAGAGTAGATAAGTACACAGAGATGAAATTGCATGGTGGTTCCTGTGATGTGGGCGTACCCATTCTCTGATTGGAACGGGCCTTGCATCTGACTGGCTACTGCGTGCTGTGAAAGGTTCCCTATCGACTGGGTTGCAGATTACATTCCGACATGTTGCTGGTCAGCGACACCATTTTGCTGGAGTTTGCAGTAAAAGCAGCTGTTTCATCTCTGGATTCTCAAGTAATATGTGCTATAACAAAACTGGGTAGAGGCTCTTGACTTCTCAGTAGAGCTATACCATAATCTCCACTATGGGGAAGCTAGGTAAGAAGGATTGAAAAAGTATTATAATCAATAAAATTATTTTATAAAAAATAATTTCATTTGACATAATTCAAATATGTAACAAAATTTGTATCAACACAATTGACTGAAATTACATTTGTATGCAAATATCATACTATCATGTACATGATTAACAGAACAGTAATACTGGGTAGCTGTTGCCAAGTCGCAATACAAATATGATATAACAAATCAAGTAACAGTTATTGATTTTGGGGTCAAAATGCTACAAATATTATTTTATATAATTAAACATGATTTTCATTTTTAACAACTGTAAAGATTTCCAAAACAATGCTTTCATTCCCAAGAGAAATGTCCTTAGGATCTCTCCTGTTACTAATGAAAATGACAGCAGCACTGTAATCAACACAATGTTCTACCTTCCGTTTAGTCTTTCTAAAGCGGTAACCTTAAATTTCAGAAAGTCGACTGGAAGATAAAGGAACTGTTTCAACACAAGAGAATCCTCTTCAAAGTCAAATATAACACTGCACTCCACTCTGTTCTTAGCGGTCTTCTTGGCCTTTTCTCTCACAGTAATCTCATTCAAGTAATCTCTTGCCAGAATTTGTAGTCTACCACTAGTAACATAGTCTTCTACAGTAAAGCCTGAAAGAAAGAAGAAGAAAAAAAAATTACTATTTTTCTCTTACATTTATGGGGAGGAAACTCCTATACAAATAACACCTCCCAGAATACAAACATTGAGCTGCAAATTTGAAAAAAAATTTCTGTTTAGGATTATTCTCACCACCCAAGTACAAAGCTTACGTTCCAACTCATTAATATAACTACATGGACGTGATCTAGTTCTGCAATGAAACCTCCATTTATATAGTCAATGGCACATAATTCCCTTTTTTAACAGATCGTGAAGAAGTAGTAACCTGTAAACAAACATGCTACATATCATTCTGTTTCCACTTGACTGTCAAAACGTGTTTCGTCTGTAATGACAGACGTCAATGGGACATTAAGCCTGCCTGCCTAAAAACACGTTGCTGCTTAAGCACAGATAATGAGAAAGAATTGATTGTGCTGTAGATGTGCAATGGACATAAGGTGATTAAGATCCATAGTTTATTCACTTGAAAAAGATGTTTAAAAATTGCAGCTTTCTTGCCCAGCAAACAGAAATAATACATCATAATGCTCACAGAAAATTAGCTATATTTTAAGTCTTAGTTTGATTTACGAGGGTAATATGTTCATCATATAACAATTTTTCTGTCAAATCCATTAATATAGTCACAATATATGTACTTGAAACATTGTCGGCATTAAAATTCAATACTGTATCACAAACAATTGAAATTTTATTTTAATCAAAAGACTAGACTTGCATTTCTAACTCTCTCTCTCTCTCATCCGTTTCACTGAATGCACCTACAACTAGAGTCCTGTGGCTAAGTGTGTACTTAAAAGCACGACATAAACTGTGGAGCATCGTTTATTATAGGCTGCAAATTTGGTTGGTAACGTCTTTCATAAGATGTTAATTGTGGTTCTTGTGAAGTAGCAGTTTGAACGTTACAACATATGTGTGAACCTTAGAAGTATTAGGAATTCGGGGACAGCATATTTTAATTCATGATAACAAAGTATTTTGCAATTAAAAGTGGCATTCGCTCATCAAAAAGGCGAGATTGGGTAGTTTACAGTTCCTACACGCAACAAGACTATAAATTAACCACAGTATTGGGGCACCTGGATGACAATATATCACCTTANCCTCGGGGTGAGAGGTGGTGGGTGTGGCGTCCTCGGGGAATCCTAGGGTCATTACCTCAGGTTACTCCCCTGCGCAGGTATCTAGCGTCGTGACTAATCTAAGTATGAGCGATTCGCGTCAATTTCTCTCTTGACTATCCGTTTTCTGTGAAGGATCTGGGGCATTTCCCTTATCTACTGTCTCTTTGATTACATCGCTATCGGCTATTTCTTCGTGTAGGCCTACCTCGCTGTCTGAATAATGCGCCATTTATATTCCCGATTGGTTATTTACAGATCCTATATACAATTCCGTATCAGACTGGCTATGATTTCTTATCAAACTATGTGACATTACCTTTAACCTTTGTTTTATAAAAAGAATAAAATCCTTAACATTGATAACTAAACAGTAGACATTACTTGTTTTTGTCGGCTTCACTGATGATCCGATGATTTCTTACCGTGTTACTGCTGTTGTCGAATGAGGTCGTCTCGTACCTGGAACTTCGTGTTGTGCTGCTGGAAACCTGGAACTGCCGGTAACTTGAGTGTTGATCTGCTCGATGTTCGTAGATCTCGTATATCCATCTTCACGTGTGGTAATTATTCGTGCCCCACGTTGGGCGCCATTTTGTAACGTCGGCTGCGCCAGTTACAAAGCAGACTATAATTTGCCGACTTGCACTCAATAAGCTCAGAGGTGGAACACGAGACTCTGTACAATGGACGCCAATTACATATGAAATAAAGTAAAGTTCCAATGTATTTTGTTCCATACTTTTATTTATTATTGAAGTGACACAGTTCACATACGAAGTTCATATATGCAGAGTATGAACCATTCACATGTAAATAGACTATTGCAGAATAGAGCCATAGTTGTTTATGAATTATTACGTTTCTTACAGACTGGCCCGAAGAAATAAGAAATGCGGCGACCTCCCACACCGGCGTAGAAATAATCTCGTAAGTTCAAGTTTGCCGATGTGGTGGGTTAGAGTCACACCCGATGCGGCCTAGGCGAGCATTGTATGACTAAACTGAAGGGCGACTGCCTTCCAACTGACTTCGCCGCCGACTGACTTCCAACTGACCTGCACTGCTCGAAGGGCGACAGGCACACGTGTATTTGTGCTGCCTATCACCCCCTCTCATGAGATAAGGGCCTCTACACGTTATCGAAACTGCGTTGAAGGAACTAAAACTGTGCCGTCAACATACAGATAAACTAACTTCTCGTATAAAACTTGTTGACGCAGTCTGAAAAAAGCTACTCTAATGTTGACGCTTAACAAAAACTGAAAACTACGACGTTCAAAATGAAACTGCAAACGTCCACCCGATAAACGTACTATCACAGGAAACAAACAACCACAACTTTAATTTTGAATACCGATAAAAATATTATGAAGCTTACCAAAGTTAAAGAAAAATGAAACACGTGTCCCAGTCCCGAAAATTAAGAATACTGCGTCATTACAACGGTTTGAGTTCCATTTGATTTTAAACACCTACACATTATTCTAAAACAAAGTTTAGTTTGTTACACTAATAACAGCTATTTAGTAACGACATAAAATAAATAAACATTTTGTCTAACGACTCTTTCCTGCCTGCGTATTTCTCCTATGTCTGTTGTGCAAAGGCAGGGCTGTCAGAATAGCAAATACAAAATTCTCTTCCAATCGTTCACGCATCAGCTGAAACAGTATTTTGTATATGGGATGATGATAATGATTTTATTTCTGACATGTTGCCACACACTGGCTGTCAAAATATGGAATTCTTATATGAAATGGACTATAGTCTTNAGCATCAGCTGAAACAGTATTTTGTATATGGGATGATGATGATGATTTTATTTCTGACATGTTGCCACACACTGGCTGTCAAAATATGGAATTCTTATATGAAATGGACTATAGTCTTGATATATAAAACATTTTCCAAACGAAAAGGTTAAGCAGCTGACGCGCCACAGGTGGCATCATCTACCCAGTCTAGCCTCGTCACAGCCGTGGCCCCCTCCAAAAAAGAGACGCTAGACCACACACGCCACAGGCTGTACCTACCCCTATGATACATCCACTGTCCACCTCTTCATACTTTCACCCCCCTATGCCCTGCCCCCGGGCTGGGCAGGAGAAAGCAGCCAAGCAGGGGCTAGCTCTGGTTGGAGGCCTGGAGAGTCGAGAACTAGGTGCCAGCCGGGTCTATACTTGGAAGAGAGAGGAAGAGCTCCTCAGCAGGAGGGTACTACAACCAGCTCTACCGCCTGACTTGGCACATCCCACGTGCTATATCACCACTACAGACCAGGTGGTCTAACGCCTGAACTTAGTACCTAGCTACACCCCATCACGAGTACCAACAAGACCTACACTCACCAGCACGCCTCGAATTCAAAGCACAGTGTTGGAGGTTCCAAAACCTGTCAACTCCACTCCCAGTATAAACACAGTCAAGTTGACGGCACTTAACTTCCCAGTCATCTGGAGAGGGGGGGAGGGAAGGTAACACTGATGCGGACAAAGGAATTGAAGAAACCATTAAATAGGGCATCACAGGTAGGGCAAGACCTCAGCAACCTACAAGAGCACAGCAAGGAAGCCATCACCCAGACACACCCTTATTAGGATATGCTGGCAGCTGCTTAAAGTTATCCTTGCAGCCCTGAACATTTTCGAATAACATAATAAGTTCTTCTTCTGGCACGTAGGCTAAGGAACTCATTCCCGCCAGAAATTGGTGCCAACCTTACCTGCTACCCACCAGCTATATGGGCATATTATAGAGGCCATGGCAAAGAAAAGCACAGCAGCAATAGCTGCTATCAGAACATCATCCACGTAGGAGCATATCTAGACTTTCGGACTGGGCAAGGGTCATTTTCCAATTTTTCATGAGCAGGTCTAAACTTTAGATTCGTGGAACCGGAGCGTGGCTCTCTCATCCGATTTTCAGGAAACAATATTAGTCAATTAAAATCAGGACAGTTTCATATTGATGTAAGGGAAGGTCATGTCCCATATGACCCCCCTCCTCTAGATCTGCCCCTGCATTCACATCACTCCATGTAGCCCAAGAAAATAAAGATGGCACACTTGTTTCAATATGATAACTATAATGATGCCATACTAATTAAAACTTGCCAAACTCTGCTCCAGAAAAATAACAGTTAACACTGGTGCATTAAACATAAACGTACTTAAATTAAAAAACAACTTTGGAAAACAAGTCTGTCAACTGACCAAAAAGGTTTTCTGCAGGAGGATGGCCAACCAGTATGTTGAATGACCTGCCAGACTTGATGACAACCTTCAGTGTGAAGCAATACATCAAAGCCAACACTGTTGTTACACCTAAAAAAAAAAAAAAATAAATAAATAATGTTAAGACATTATTTGGAAAAACACATCCAAACCTACAAACTCATACACACACCTCTCTCTGAAAAGCAATAACATTTTTTGTCATTTTATCAATGAAAAAAATATTTTTATTTAGCGAGATATTTTATATTTTTTTAAACATATAGTTTAAATGGTCATTCAAAACACGAAATACTCATCAGATACCAGAATACAATAGGTGACAAATGTATTAATTTGGACCTGCATCAAAATCTCTGTAAACAGATAACTATGTTAACGCGTGATGCGCACTGACAATTATTTAAACATGACTTTCCTCATCTTTATCTGTCATCACGTCACCCCAGACGGGGTTCGAACCCAGAAGCTACTTGCTACCAGAGCCTATCAGCACACCTCTAGACGCGGGGGCACCAACGGACACATGAGTCAACTTCGTTTCACCTTTGTGTCAGACGTCACGCCAACCCCCCACATGTGATAGAAGCCAGCCAAGCGGCCCAGCTAAGCACCTGAGCTCACGCAGCCAATGCAACCCCACATGACAGAGATGCTTGCTTTAGCCACAGACCAAAAGAAAGCACCCGAGAGTGCAGCTTCGCCCACGGGAGGAGGAGCTCACCCCCGCACCTCAGAGAGCACGCGGGCAGGTGGAATATATGTCCATGCACCGCCGCAGAACAACAATTCATTCTGAGCAGCTCGCTCCACCACCTCCTGTGCTGGAGCTCTCTGCCAACTCCAACGTCTTCGCGACCTACCAGAAGCTCTTCAAGACTTTCACCAACAACCTCTGAAGAAGTCTTCAACCCCCTTCAACATGCAGTACCCTTCTGGTAGTGCCACCCGAGTCTCTTCTGCACAACAGCATCGAGTTAGTAAGGCTCAGTTAGTACTATAGCTACCTAGCCGCATCTGCTCTTGTCTAATTTAAACCCAGGTCCCCTTGACCTGGTATCTGTAGTCTACTTCCGTTTCAGTTCCTGGTTAGTTAGGAGGTAGTACGGGCCACCGTGTCTTTTCCTCATGGAATAAACACGTTTCCTATCAAACCTCTGAGTACTGATTCTAGGGCGACTGTATCTTTTATCCTCCGTAGACATCAGCCCACCATGGAAAAGCAGGAGACAATGTTATTTACAAACCCAATTGCCGAACCTAGTGTAGGACTGCGGGCTACCTTAACAGGGCGCACGTACGTCGCAAACACACCCTTTAGACGGCCACCCATACCGTGAAAACCTGGTGTGCAGTACGGTAGAGCCACAACCACTAGAAACTCAATCCACAAGGTGGCTAGTCAAGCAGCCCAACCAATTTACTCCATCCACTGCGCTGAACTGTCGCCAGAAGGAGTGATAGACTGGTTCTGAAGGTCTGCCCACCATTGGACCAACCCATGTCATTGTCGGACCATCCAGGGTAAACCCACGACTCTAACCACTGTGCTACCACTGCGCTGAAATGTTGCCAGTCCGAGTAATCGGGCATGACTCTGGTTGGCTCGGCCTCTGCTTGGCTATACACCTAGCTAGGCATCATCGTTGCCTGCTCTTCCCTGTGGGGCCGACTTTAGTACCTACCTTTAGGCCATACACTCATAGGAGTGGTGTGAAGTGGCAAGCTAGGAAGGCAGTTACTGCCTCCAAATTCAATGAGAGCTGCAACCACCCAGCTCCAACTGCACTTTGCAGGGGGCCTTAAATTGAGCTAATTGGGACCCCATGGGAATGAGTTCAAGCCATCCGACAGTTGGAGAGGTCTCACCTCCCAGCTCCATCTCCTTCCTTATTTCAGCCGCATTCAAGACAGACCACCAGCCAGCTGCATCCGGTTGTCACCGACTTCCGTCAGGGACGTCACGTGCCACTAGGGATAGCGAACCCGTGGTTCCGGACCACAAGGACCGGCAGCGCTCTACGGGCACCCTTCAGCACCACCAGCCGGAGCACCAGCTCCGCCCAAGGACTGGGCACGAGTTCCGGCCGACCTCAACCAGCAACAGCGGCCGAGTTAGGAGCTACCCCGGGCCACGCCCAATACAGGTAAACCAGTGGCTGTGTGTCAACCAGTAATACGAAGGACAGCCGACTTTGTGCCGTGCCATCAAGCCATGCACCCTAGCCTATACACCGGCCGAGGTAAGGTTAGCAGCCAGTACAGTCAGCCAAGCATACCGCCTGTGTGTCTGACAGACACACAAAAACTTGCCCGACCGTGACGTCGTCGTCAGTCACCCGATGTCACGCGCCAATGCAATCTTATTTTATTATTTATTGTTATTTTCCACTGTCCCAAACGAGCACCTGTTGCCAGCGCCAAACCTCTGATTGGCTGAAGCTTGTCATACTACACTGCATTGTTCAGTTGTGAAAACTGCTCAATAATTAGTTTTCCATTATATATTATTTGCATCTTAAAGCAGATAATATGAGAAATATGTGCAAGGCAAGAAAAAAATTAAGAAAATGAATTACTTCTTCATGTTTTTTATTGATCACAGTAGGACAAAATTTCATAAAATACAGATATACTCCATTTTATATAACTGAAATAAATTTTGATAGTTCTAGAAATGTAACATAGCAATCATGTATCCTTCTGCCACAGTTGTTCTATCTCTGAAGAAAAAAAGTTTGTACACAAATGCTATAATAAATGTAGGTTACCATTCCCGCTCTCTTTATTTTTGGCATGGCCAAGTTATACTGCTGGAGCTCTGTTTATTTTATATAGGGTGGGNGGGTTGGGAGAGACTTTAGTTTAACGTCTTTCATGAGATGACATTGTTTTGCAGCTCTTCTTATGAGACAGTATAATTTTGAATTACATATGTATTGTTTTGAATGATCAGTAGAAAATTTTGTTCGTACGGAAGTAATATTCAAATTATTATAACCTGTAAAGTTTGAACCTCACTGAAAGAAGAAAATGTGAGAAATATTAGGTTGTTTGTACCTATGCAAATAATAAACACATTCCGTATATACGTAAATATTTTTGGCAAAGTTATCCTTACACTTGATGGATTTTATACATAATAAACATGTTATTTATACACTACAAAACAGTATTGAAATGGTGGTTTCCAAGGCCACGTATGTTTCAAAATACTGCCAATGATATGAAATAATTTGCAGAATCATTCAGTAAATACAACACTTCCACCAGTTTCCCGAAACTAATAAACCGCAGAACAAAAATTCACATTGGTGGCTCGCACTTCACAACACACAATGCTAACAAAAATGGTGGGCCAAGCCATACACGTGTCAATAATATTACATTTCACGCAAGAAAACTCACTACACATGTAGGTACCCCTACAACCAACTATGCTTAATGAAATTAAATACAAAAATTATTAACAAGAGATAAAATATTCCAATAACACAAGTAAGGTACTCGCATAAACATGATGGAAAAAGATCACACGCACAACAGCGTTCACAGAGCTGGAAACATTTCACTGACCATAACTGTCTATATGCTCCACCATAATTACTAAACATATTTTTTAATCAATTCGATAAAAGCCAAAAAAATTTGTACATTAGTTTAGAATCATAATTTAAACCACAAATGTTATAGATATAATTTAAGTTTAGAAATTTAGAATTACAACCTTCAGTTCTAAGTACTACATATTTTCTTCCATGATGATCATCAATATCGCCAACAAATCATACTTTGCAAACGAGAGCATTTACTGTTGACAGTGTAGGCTGGTCACATTGTTTATCAAACTTTAGTGTACTTATATGAAATGCAGTATACATGGGAAAAAATTGTTGAGTCCAATCCAGGTGTTTAGTTTCTGGTTTGTAGTTAATTGGACCAACAATTTATTTTAAGATCCATACTTTCAGTTGATATATAGACAGATAGATATGCTTCTTTTCCAAGAGTAAGGAGATCCTGAGATTGTCTAGCTGCCTATATTTGTTAGTCCATTTAGCATTACCCAGGGTGCACCATGAGAAGACTGAAATAAAGAAAAATTTCATTGTGGCAATTCTTTTCTCAAAATAATCTCCACATTATAAATGGATTTCAAAATCAGGAATCGAATTTCCAATCTCTATGTGGATATCCAGATGAGCATTCACAATGTTGTTTGAAATTCAGTCAATTGTATAGTAGCATTGTTCACTGTCAATGATTATATTTACTACACTGTAGAGACAGAAGTATGCAACATGACAAGAGACAACTACTGGGAAACTGCTATGAAAAGTGAATACATCATACTTGACTGTTTCTAGCCTGCATCCAAGTCAGTTTTGTAAATTGCCTCCATCTTGCACTATTCTCCACCACTCTTCTGCTCGCACTGTTTCCAAGTCTTTGGCTTTCCTCCTAACTCCTTCAATCACTGCTCCTCCCATCTCTCNCACTCTTCTGCTCGCACTGTTTCCAAGTCTTTGGCTTTCCTCCTAACTCCTTCAATCACTGCTCCTCCCATCTCTCCTTTGATCATCCTCGTGACCTTCAGCTGTCAGTTTACTTCAACTCCAGCACTTTCATATCACTCTTATATCACTCTCACACTTGATGTGTCCATACTGCCTCATCCTTGCTTGCTCTATAAACTCTGCCACATCCTGAACCTGTACTCTTTCACGTTGTAACGACACAATATATTAATTATCGGGATACTTGGTTAAATTTCTTTTGTTTGAGGGATTTTGTAATATTTTATTGGGATTCAAAATTAAAGCCATGGTAGTTTGTTTATCGGGCATACGTTTGCTGTTTCACGAAATCTTAGCTTTGTTACGCATTAGCATTAGTAGATAGAAGCTTTCTGAACTGCAGTTGACAGTTTTTGTTCGAGAAGGTTTGATTATTTTTTACCGACGATGCAGTTTGGATGGCTACGCAGTTCGGCTGGCGTGGGAAAGGGATGCCGGCCCACGCCATGCACTCATTTGGTAATGTTTTGATACTCTGAGTAGCAGGGCGGANNNATAGGGACGCAGCAACAAATACTCTGTGTGCCTATCGCCCGGTAATGGTGTAGAACCAGCACGCAAGGAAGATGCATCGGGCGTGACTAATATCGCCCACACCAGCAAGCACCAGCGATTTCTAGTATTTTTTCACTTCAATTATTTTCGGCTTATACTTTAATTTCTATTAAATTATTTCCGCCAGTGTGGGAGGTCGATAGGGTGCCAGGAGGGAACTGACGTCCCTCCTGCCTTCGTAAGTTCTTCTTGCGATGCAAGCTTTCATGACGTGAATAAATAAACTGCTGTGGTGCTGCTATCTGCTTGTTTGTCTGTGAAGCTGTTCGTGGCTCTGCATACCTGACGATTGTATGTGAACTGTTTCATTGGAATGATAAATAAAAGTACAGAGTAATAAACAAGAACTGGACTTTATTTATATTTGTTTGGCACCTTTAACATTTCATATTTTTACCGATTGAGCTAACTGATCTGTAACTTCCACTGTTGACCCAGACGATGCAATGTTACAACGTACCACATTGTTTTGAATCCTATTCCTTCTTGTTACTTCCATTATGCTCCTTGCAAATTTCATGGACATTTACTTTCGGCCCACTACCAACATTTCCACATGTATACAAAATATGTCTATAGGTTTTGCTTGCATCTCAGTAGCACTTCTTTCTTCCATAACAGAGAGAACACATATTTACAACTGCAAAATCAATTGATAATATGAAAGTACAAAAATGTAACAAACTATATGCAATTAATCACAGTAGTTGCAAATTTATAAAAAAAAAAGTCACATCTGTCACAATACAAAACATTAAAATAACAAAAATATTAATTCTTATTTTACAAATGAAAAGTCATCAATGTTGTAACGTTGGGCGCGCCTGTTACACCGGCTAGCTGCTCAGAGGTAGAACACGAGACTCAGTAAAATGGACGCCGATTAATTAAGAAATAAGTTCAGGTTCCAGAGTATTTTGTTCTATAATTTATTTATCATTTAGTGACACAGTTCACATACGAAGTTCCGGTATGCAGAGTACGAACCGTTCACAGATAAATATACAAGTGCAGAACAGCGCCACCGTCGTTTACAGATTATTCATGTCTCAAAACTTGCATCGCAGGAAATATAAAATGCGGCTACCTCCTACACCAACGTAGAAATAATATAGTAAAGTCTAGTTGCCGATGTGGGGGTTATCGTCACGCCCGACGTGGCCTAGGCGAGCATTCTTGAGTGGAGACTGACCTGAAGCACTGCTTGACCTGAAGTGAAGTGGCTTGAAGGGCAACAAGCACACGCGTCTTTGTGTTGCCTATCACCCCCCCTCTCCTGAGATAAGGGCCTGGCCAAGCACGCTTTCCACACGTTATCGTAACTACGCCACAGGAACTAAAACTTGTTGACGCATTCTGAAAAAAGCTAAATAATGCTGACGCTTAACAAAAACTGAAAACTACGACGTTCGAAACGAAACGACAACCTGACTCCTGATAAACGTAAAACAGCAAACGTCCGCCCGATAAACAACTATCCCGGTAAAACAAACCACCGCGGCTTTTAACTTCAAACCTGATAAAAATATTACGAAGCTTAGCAAAGCTTAAGAAAAACGAACGAAATTGAAATACGTGTCCCGAAAATTAAGAATATACTGCATCATTACGTTTGTTGTTAAACAACATATTAATCTTCACATTCTAATGATGCAGTTAATACTAATTTAATAGGGACATTTGGTTAATTTTCTTTTGTTTTGCGAGGAATTGTAATTGATTATCAGTGTTTGATGTTTTGGCCGTGTAATTTGTTTACCTGTCATACGTTTGCTTTTCTTAAATCGCAGTTGAGGTTGCATCAGCAATCACAGATAAGGGTTATTATGATATTCGTAGACATTCTTTCCTTTCGAGTATGTTCTAGAAATTTAATCATTTCACTTCTACGCAGTTCAGCGATGGGGTTTGCATGGTATCCGAAGGGATCCTGTACTACGCCATGCCCTTATTTGAATAGGTTTTTGGCACCCTGTTGTGAGGAGTGGAGGTAGAGTGTGACGCAACATTAGCAGTGAATGCCTGCTGCCCCCTAACAGATTATGACCAGCCCGCAAAGAAGACACTTCGGCTCATTTACGTACTTCCAATCTTCGTAATTTTCTCACGGTGCAAGTTTTTAGTGACACGAATAATTAATGAACTCTGTGGTACAGTTCTGTGCTTTGACTGGCTCATAGCATAGCTGACTATTCGTGACTCTGCATTTTGAAGAATGTGAACCGTTTTAACTTGAATAAAGTTCTGAGAAAATTGTCAGATACTAGAATTATTTTCTTTTCTTTTAATATGACATCTTTATTGAAGTCTCATGTCTTTGCCTAGTGAGTAATTCTAGCTGTGATTTCCAGTCGCCAAATCTGACGTCTGCGACATTACAAAGAGTGAATGAGAGTGCACTGTTGAACAATTTCCTCAATTCCCATCTTCCTTCACAATAACCACCCATAACCAGAGTTCTAGTTACGGGTGGTCTCATTCTCAGGAGCCAGGAGTCTACACATTAATTTAACTGGTCAAGGTTAGCATTAGGGCTGTGCAAATATTCGGAAACAAAACTGAAAAATAACAACTTTGTTTTTCATTTTGGCAAAAAATTTGGTTGTCGAAAGTTGTAACGAAATGAAAATTCCTGATTTCGTTGAATATTCGGGTGCTTAATGAATGTTCACAAACAAAGGTAATTTTTGCCAGTGAATCATCTTGTGTTTTTTCATTTTTTTATAACCAAAATCATAAAACCGAAATTTTAATGTAGGTAAATACTATATAACTTACATTTTTCTGGCTTGGTTTTGCAATGAATTTGCTGTAATGAATAACTTGCTAAAATGTTATGAAATTCGTTAAACTTTTGTTAAAACTAAGCTTTTATGAAATTATTTTTAATTTTTGTTTCAGTTTCACGAAAGTTCATAACATATGTTTGGTTTTTGCTTTGTGAGACAAAAAAGTTGCATAGCATAGATGTACATGTCTGCGATGTTCCCGTCAAAGCACACAAACTTATCTTCCTCTACTACAACGAAACCAACACTTAGAAAAATATTGCAAGCTTCACTCTTATCTAGTGTTTGGAATTGTAAGACACAGGTAAGAATGAAGTGTTTTAACACTTTCCTAGTGATCACCCACATTTTATTTCCTGCCACTCAACAAACAGTACCCCAGATACATGCCTTCTTGTTTGCTATGCAGATAATAAAAGCTGAGACTTAGAATTTATCACAAGCAGTTGTTTACCTGGCCAGGTGATAAACTGCTTAATTTTACAGTTTTCACACACAGTGCTCTACCAGATCTTTGGCAGCAGTAAAACCCAGAGTTTTATGTTATTGGGATGTAGATGACTTCAAATGAATAAGTTTCTCAGACAAACTCATCTCTTATAAATTAAAAAAAANACCAGATCTTTGGCAGCAGTAAAACCCAGAGCTTTATGTTATTGGGATGTAGATGACTTCAAATGAATAAGTTTCTCAGACAAACTCATCTCTTATAAATTAAAAAAAAAATCATCTTATGTGAATAATTTAAGTGTTAAATTATGGTTGGCAGTTTGTAAACAAAGACTACCATTGTTATTATATCAGAGCTTGCCTCCTTGTCATTCACTTTACAGTTGTTAACGCTGAATTGTTTCTTAAACCAGTTGAACCACCCTTGGGTGGAACCAAAGGATTTTTTTTTGGCGAGCTTCCACTTCGATTTCCATCAATGCTGTTCCAGTGTAAAGATTTAACTTTGCCAAAATTACATATAAATTTACTATGGCACCATGTTGTTTCTGCGTTTCTGTCCACATTGCTACAATTTTCTCTATAACTTCCACAGCCTTACTACAAGAATGAATCACTTTTGTTGCACTTACATTCCATACACATTTTGAAAAAAAAAATTTTCTTTTTAAAAGTTTTGCAAAACCTTGTGAAGAAATTGAAAGTTTCTGACTGTCTAGTTTTTTTTTACAATGCACGATAAATCAGAACCACACTTAAAGTAACCAAAGAAACAGACACAATAAACAACAATATGCACTAAACACAAGTTTGTTGCACTTAACAATGTTGTTCACAAAAATGTGACATGTTGTGATCCCAAGCTCTTCAAAGTCACAATACTTTACAGATTTCTTTATATTTCTCAACAAAATTCCAGGAACTGATTAAATTTCTCATTACGTAACAATTTTTACAATGGAATAGCAGGTGTCGTAGAAATTACCGCACTGCAAACAGACACACTACTTGGAAAACTGTTTGCTGTACAAAACTTTCTCTTTTCGAGTTTTGTCGACTAAACTGTACCATCATTAATTTTATTTATAAGCACCACAAAACCTATGAATGTTAAATTTGATATATACTAGACAAACATATGTAAATGTGCAAAATGTCTTAAACAATTCCAAAAAACTTCAACAACCTACATCCGTCCAAAAAACTAAATTTTACAAATAAACCCTTCTTTCATTCATGGCATATTTTCTATGTTACTTATAGCGTGTAAGTAAATTCCTAGGGTCTGTGAAACAAATTTTTAAAATTCAAATTCCTTGACAAGATTTTCTAAAACCTGTTATGTTGAAATGTGTTCAGCAGAGAACTTTTGCTGGGGAGAGGGGAGAAAATGGGAACACGAGGAAAAAGAAATGGAGTGATCTCGTAAGCCTTTTTTTGCTGCAAGAAAGTAAAACACAAGCATACACATAAAAACACAGACGCAAACACACAAAGGCATTTTTCTCCTTTTTCTCTATGCTGTTAGTTTAGGAAAAGGCCTCCTCACACAGTGTTAAATAGAATCAACTTTAAGTTGTAGATCTGTACTTCGTACTGACCAGAGATTAAATATCAACTTGAAAACTGACTTGAGGTCCTAAAATTCTGCAGGCTAACAAGTGTAAATAAAAAAAAATAAAAACTTTTTTTCTTACCATTACGATGACAATGCAAACACAGTCCTTCTCCCCTTACAGAGACAAATTTTTTCACGTGAGAGAACCTTTTAATCCTGTCACATGTTGTGCAGTATCCACTCACCAAGTCTTCTTTTACACCTTAAAAAAAACACATTCACTTTAAAACAAACCTAATACTAAAATACTTATCATCCGTTTAGAAAAATTTCCTATTATCAACAACTTTAATCACACATTTATACTAAACACTACAATGACATAGTTCAGGAGAAGTTCAAAGTGTCTGTAATCATATGTGCATATGTGCAGACACAAATTCAAGGACAACTTAAAAAAAAGAGCACACAAAACCACGCTTCAAAATTTGTGAAGCACAATATTTTAATTTTAAAAAATTGTTCAGAATTTTAGTGTATAGAAAATATACATGTGGCTGATGCATACAGATTTCAACTACTGTATCAAAGCACCCAAAAAGCTATCACCCAAATGTTGATAGTTGTGAAATCAATACTGTGCTAGTATGGTCAAGAACTTTTTCTTTTTTAAAAATACATTAAATACATGCTATGAAGAACACCATTCTGACAGAGTGAAAGTTGTAAAAAAAACTTAAGAATTAAAGCACTCACTTTAAAGTATAGTAGTTTACATTCAGCAGATGGTACCATTATTATGAATCTATTTACGTTAATGCTTTACGAAACTGCAAAACCAAGAAAACAAAATTGTGCTTTTGAGTTATCTGTCCAATCAGAATTTGTGCAAACAGGAACTACACTCATGAGGTGTTGAATTAGAGATAACTGCCCCGTTGGTGAAATGGCACTGTGGTTGCCCTGTCAAATTGAACAGTGCCCCGTCACACATTACTGAGATGTTGTCATGCCACATACTGACCGTCTGAGTAACAGTCAAGTACAGAATGGGGAAGAAATAAGATCTCGGTGCACGCGATAACGGCCAGATCATCGGGGGCCACAAGTATGGGGCACTCTATCTCCGAAGTCATGCAGGCACTGGGTTTCCCACAGGCCACTGTGCCGAGAGTGTATTGTAAGTTCACGGAGCAGGGTAAAACCATCGCTGCTAGAGACAACTGCTGTGGCATACAACATACTGATGACAGGAGTATTCATCAGCTAGCTCAGTATGTAACAGTGGATAAACAAGCCACAGTGCAGCAGACCACTTGCCAAGCCAAGTCAATGCTGAACCACAACAGCCTGCGAGCAGCCATACCATCGAGAACCATCTCCTCACTATGGGGTACAGAGACTACCGCTCCACTAGGGTACCTCTGCTCACAGCACGTCACGAGACTCAACAAATTAACATAGGTGCAGGAGCACTGCCATTGAACCTCGATGCATGGGAAAAGGTTGTCTGGACTGATAAGTCGAGACGCCTATTGCTACACGCTGATGGTAAGGTATGGACTATTCACTGTAAAGTGAACACTTTTGAAAGACCTCTCATTTGGAATAATAGTTAATACGTATATTTTATTTTAGCCTTAGATGTTAACTTCTGAGTGCAGTGGAATGTACACACTGTGCTTATTACTTACAAAACAACATTTATTTTAAAAGGTGGTTAAAGGATAAAATAGGGCTGAAAGAAAAAAATAACTAGCACCTTGCAGGAGACCTGTGCTACAGCAAGACAATGCACTGGCTCACCACTCTCAAACTGTAACAAGAGTGGTTGATAGAAAAACTCCATGGACTTGAGGTTTCCACTGGACCTCAATCCTATCTAACACATCTGGGATTCTGTCAAGAGGGATGTGTGTACTGTGGATTCTGCTCTGGCTGATCTCCACGCATTGTGAGAGATTCTGCAGCGGTCATGGATCAGTATGGCTCCCGACACCTTCCGGTGCCTTGTGAAGCCCGTCCCATGCCGCATTGCTGACATGATCAGGGCGAAAGGAGGTGCTACACACCAATGCACAGGTGCATCTAATTCAACTGCTCATGAGTGTAACTCAGACCAGTAATATAATTTAAATTTTGGGTAATCATCCAGAGCAGCGGCTTTCCTGAAGGAAACGTCCTAGACGAACAAATGTAGCATTAATGGGTTCTGCACAGCTTACCTCGTTAATATTCAGGAGGGCATAATGTTAAAATAAGTAGAATGTATGAAATAAAATAGTTAAAAGTGCAAGCATTTCGCCGCTTTGTTTACGTCGGACACCACGGTTTTTGGTGAAGTAATGCATTATTAACGTTAAGAAATGCGCATCGTGCCGTCACCTTATTGGCTGTGGGGTCTGTAGACGCCATCGTCACAGAATTTTACGTAGAAGTTGAGACGCGACACAGTGCGAATGTGTTTTTGCGGCCGTGAGTTGTGACGTCTGAATCCGACCGTGCAAAGGTTTGTGATTTAAGATTGGAGGGTGCAAGAACGAGTGCTTCTGTGCGTAATATTCGCCTATCTGGCAAGTGTTACTTGGATTTTTTAGTAGATCGTGGTGTTTTGTGGATTGAGGTCAGATGCACGACAGTTGAATTGGTCGTGGACAGAGGAATTGTATCCGCCGCCTACCCAGGTGAGTTAATTCATATTCTTTCGGTGTGTTTTACGGGTTCCTTTAAATCCCTAAAATCCTAGATTAGACTAAATTCGTAGGTTAGATAGATTAACACCCTACAATCCTAGGTTAGTTAAAAACCCTCCAATCCTAGGTTAGTTTAAAACCCAACAATCCTACGTTAGTTTAAAACCCTACAACCTTAGGTTAGTTTAAAAATGTAAAATAGTGATTCACCCATCGTGGGGTTTAGGTTCAGTTAGCTTAGGTGGGCACATATTAGGTGGGCACATAATATACCACTTTTCATGGTGTGGGGGGTTACAGAAAAGACGCTACTCTGGATAACTACCAAATTCTGGATACAACTGCTATTACATACATATTACCTAAAATTTCAACTAATAACACAATTTACTTTAAATTAATAAATATTACATACGTGATAAAGATGGCTCAACATCTACAATCCAGCCAGTTATAATCACTGAATTAACAGGTGAAATGCCCTTGGAAAGACACGTGTGATCAGCAACAGATTCTAGAAACAAAAAAATGTTGATGAGTAGTGTATAAAGTGTATGGACAAATGTGCAAATTTATTAAAAGTTCATTTTACTTCAACAACTACTAGTGGCAAGAACATAAAACATATTTTTAAAAAGCACACAAGAGGTCACATTTGGATATTACTCACCTCAAAAGTTTTTTGTCTGATCAGCCCACATCAATATTCAAACATGCAGTGTTGGCTACACTGACACATTCTGAAAATGCCTGTGGCAAGTTGTTTTCGACCTAAGTGCGTGTACCCGAAGCGAAACAGGTAAACTTAAATAGCACATACAGCTAGCAGACTTTTGCAAGTATTTATTCACACATTTTAGCCCACATATATTTATAACATTGTTTAGAATATTTTTAGGGGAACCTGCAGCATAAAGAACAGTGTACATGCTAAACTATTGAGAGTATTTTGTATTGTAAAAGAATTGTAAAACAGAGTAAATTTGCAATGTGAAGAATGTGTTCACACTATGTTAGGTTAACTTGCCTTGCAAAAAAATTGCGTTCATGTTAAAACTTTCTACCTTATTGAGTCAAATACAGTTGTTTTATTTATTTCAATTTTAATGCATTTTTTCAAAAATGATTTAACCAGCGATGGCTTCGAATGGGGTACAACTGTAGCCACACATCTTTGGATATCATCAATTTTATATTGAATACATTCCTCACTTAAGAATTTTCTATACTGATGGGTATTCATATTCTCTAGTAATTTACTGGCGGGGAATTCTGAATTAGGATAATCAACATGGCTGCCCTTGTCAGTGTGCTTTATGGTACTTTTTGTTCTATGTTTTTAACATTACGTATTTATGTTTCTGAAATGTTTAATCTTCTAACTTATTGTAACTTTTGATGAAAGGTTTTGTGAACCATGTTGATAACGTTGTGCTTGTATTTTAATTTGTTCTGGCGTAAATATTTACCTAGTTTGGCACTCCTTCATCTGGTGCATTCTATAATGGCCTGCTTCTAATTTTCAATTAATTTCAAAAATTTTTGAATCCCTCTCTGTGTCCACTTCATACTACTACTTAAAACCGACGTTCTTGACCAACTATTTTTTCTTGTCCTAATGCAAGAAAAATATTCTTTCGCAGACAGATAAAAGAAGACACTCAAATATTTTAGATTTTTTTTTTTTTGCAGTTTAGTACGATTACTGATGTCAACAGCAGGTGGCCTTGCAAATGTTGGTACTGTTGTCACGGCACATCTTTAGAGCACAACTGTAACTGATGACACTAGTGCAGCTCATTTTCCAGATCTTACTGAAACATTCATTTGCTGCCAGCCTCATGCTGAGCCATTTAATCTGTATGCAGTTTTTGTACCACTGTAACCTCTTGTTTAACTACCTCATATATAAGACTCAATTTCTAAATTCATTCAAAAATAAATATTACTTCACTTCAGGGGTTGCACTTTCCATTCAGCAGCTGCATCTGCACCTTCATCATTGATGATTTGTATGGTAAAATTATATGGGTGTCTTGTGTGAGTAAAAAGATTAATAGTGTTCGCTTAAAGGATGTGTTGTGTCGCAAGTTATTTTTTTAACAATGACCATATTGAGACCATAAAAAAAAAAAAAACAACAAAAACACAACACAACTGACACTTCTACCACCATAGGAAAATGAGTTGCAATTGACAGTAATTTACGTGGATTTAATATTCAAAACAGATAAAGATAAATAAAAATTTAGATATGCTACTACTACAAAACAAATTTTAAATAGAGTTCAACCACCTCTCATGTATTGTTTAAATTCTTTTTTTTTTTTCTGGCATAACTCAACTAAATTAATAAAAAAAAAAACTACTGCTGGAATGATGACAGTCTTGGGGGTTCCAAAGTAAAATAATTAAAATGTGTCCATTGCAAAATTAAAAGTTCAGGACAAGGTTTTCGTATGATTCGGCATAGACAAGGCAATCCATAAATGGGTGCGTTGGCATTTATACCACCCAGATTGACGGAGATATGAGATTTATTTACATTGTTCATCGACAGACTTCTTTCTCAACATAAGTAAAGTTACTTCTTCAAAATTGTTCTCTTATTCACAGAATAATCAATCAATAACAACAGATGAAAAATCTTAGTACATTAAAGAAAACTGTATTTTTCCCAACAAAATTTCTCCCAAAGAGGACAAAAATTACTAACTTAAAATTCGGAGTCTTTGCATGAAGCATAAATAAATTGGCTATAATAGAGAGGCATCAAGAAATTTAAGAGGTGGTTACTAAAGAAATTATCACAATCTTAGGGCTGAAAATGTCAATGCGAATATTATAACAAAACTATTACATAGTGCAAACAAATGTTGAAATTTAAAGAAAACTATAGTTAGTTACTTATTAAGTTAAAATAAATCTTTTGAATGTAATGTCATAGTTACAGATTCAACTCAGAAATTCACAGCAATCATGCAACACTGCGGTCGCTTGGTGCTAGAGTACCCTTGTTTTGTCTGTGACAATATTGTCTCTCAAGTGAGTCGGGATCTCCTCCTTGGTCAGCCAACATTGCTCCTGATACTCCAGCCCATAGATGGTGATTATCTGGTATCGACATGCTTTTATCATGATATTGGTGAGTGGTTGGCTCCACCTAGTGTTGATCTATGGATGCCAGGTAGTTGCCATTGATGGGGTTGGTGCACCAGGTATGTTGGGAGTAAGTGTGTGAAGAGATTTGGGCGGCTCTTAACACTGAGGTCTTGAGAGCCAACGAGAGTGAAACGAGGTGAGTATGGAGCAGCACCAGAATTGATGTGGAGGGTGGGGGCTCAACGAAAATACCCACCGACCAGCGGCATTGTCCGGCACGAGTTCCACATGTGAGAATCCAGGAGCGGCCCCGCCGGGAATCAAACCCAGTTCGTCTAGGTAGGTGAGTAGTCTAACCACTACACTACCATGGCCCCTGTTGGGAGTAAGGCACCACCCTCTGATACAATTTGCCAAGTAGCTTGACAGTAGAGAAAGTTAGGTCCTTCACTGCATTAATTTTTGGTGACAGAGATAAGTGGCCTTATAAGAAGGTAGGCAGGTAGGTAGGGCTTAATGTCTCATTGACAGCAAGGTCATTAGAGACAGATCAAGTTGCTCAGAGCACGAATGGGGAAGGAATCTGCCAAGATTTGCCTGGAGTGATTTCAGGAACCATGGAAAATCAAGATGGCTGTACCAGGAATCAAACCAGTGTCCCAAGCGTGAGGCCAGTAGAAATTTATCGATAAGACTACATGAGCCAGGGACAGCTGACAGACCAATGCCTGCAACCAGTACTCAAATTGTTTAGGTTGTCCTGGAATAGGCATGGTCTCAAAGAATTCAATCAGCTAGCATTACACATGCATTACTCGATGGGACTTGCTTGGGTCCAATTTTTGGTTCACTAGCACATGCTGTTTCTGCCACTCTGCCCTTCGTCACCTGGCACACAACTGACCTCCATGATGTGTACTACGCACACAAATGTTTAAACAAGATCTTTAAAATCTAAAAAATTCACACAAGATGTACAACGAAATATCACATTGCCCAGTGCCTATGCTCTGCAGTCCGGTGATAAGCTGGTTCACGTTTGATTGACACTTCTAAAATTAACCCAAGGAAAAAAAAACCACACAGAGCTCTATATATGATACCTTAACATGAACAATGAATGGAGTACTTACAGGAATGTTAGAAATTATTTAAGAATAGCAGTTCTACATACACAATGGGCAAACGGAAAAACCTATGTAGTACATACACCTTTGAAAAGTGTTCAATTAATCCACTAACCATGTACAGCACTAGCTTGTGCTTGGAACGGAGAGGACACAAGGAAGATATATATATATATATGCATATATATATATATATATATTTGAGATGCACAGGCACATATGTGCAAACACATATATGAACGCATGCAAGCGCGCACACTTACACAAAGTCAACACATGCAACCAGGGTTACCAACATTTTTTCAGATTTGCCATATGCGTAAGGGACAGTTCCGACAACTTGACACCAGACATCTGAGCCCAATAAAATGATCAAGGGAAATTGTTATAAAAAGTAAACACAGCTTTAAATACTATCTGTAATATGGAAAACTATTATACATCAATCATAATTTACTAAGAACATATTCAACAACAAAATATTAGTTGCAACTATATTCTAATTTAGTGTGATCTGATTTAATCAGGTTTAAAACAAATGATGCCAAGATACACAGAAAGAAAAAATACTGTGCACATTTTGGCAAACACTACATCCACAAACACACTTAATGATGAATGACACCTGTCAGTGTCAACTGCAACTACCTATGCCCATTGGATTAAAGCATTAGGGCAAACGCACCGTAATCACAGGAATGGTAAATTACTGACACTTTGTTTGATAATATTCAGTTTATTTTCAAAGATGTCTGAGATACGGGACATATTTGTTCCGTCCTACGTCCATACGGCATGATTATATCAGCCCCAGGATACAGGAAATTCCATACAATAGGCTAGTTGGCAACCCTGGAAGCAACACATGCCTCATGTGTCACATCAGCTACTTGCTCTTGTTCAATACTGCCTTACAGCCTGGCCAGTCAGNACATCAGCTACTTGCTCTTGTTCAATACTGCCTTACAGCCTGGCCAGTCAGCAAAACCACCAAATGACCAACAAATTGGCCAGATATGTACAAACAAGCACACTGTCAGCAATTTTAAGTTGATAGGTACTGTATCACCTTAACTAGCAATGCACAATGGGAAATACAAAACCTCATGCTGATTACACAATAACTTGGCTCTCAACTTCTGTGCAGAAAGACGTAGCATTACTCGGTTTATCCCCTATGCAGTGAAAACTACAATGACTGTTTTAGCACAGTTTTCTCACTGGCAAAACACATAACATCAAAGTGCACACATATCAGATGAGCATTGCAAAGTATAGACAACAGGTCTGTTGTTGGCTAGAAATGCAGTGGCCATAGCTACCATTCACACAGTTATAAAATCACTACATTAACATCAATATTTCGAGCTAGTATCAAGGGCTTGGCTAANATAGCTACCATTCACACAGTTATAAAATCACTACATTAACATCAATATTTCGAGCTAGTATCAAGGGCTTGGCTAGGACGATGAATAACAAAGTTGTTGATTAGAAGAAATAATTTCCCAAGCAACATTTTTGGTTGCTTCTAGCAACCACTATTAGCACCATTAAATTAGGAATATTTTTACCGAACACATGCAAACAAATAACCAAAGAAAATTCAACGATATAAAAGTAACAGCACTCACCTCCAGTTTCATGGTGATATGAAGCACTATGACAATGTCTTGACTTACATGGAGTATCTTTTGCTTTATTAATTTGACTGTTCTGAACGCTCTTTGGTGATGTACATGATGTACAATTAGATCTTTCATTAACGTGTTGAACCATACACGCATTAGTGTCACAGGGTTTTCGTGACTGACCACACTTGGTTCCAGAATAACAGTTCCTTTTTTGTGCTTGATAACAAGGTATACTTGACCCACAGCTTTGTAAATTTAAAGATTTTACACTTTTACTCGACAAATCTAAATTCATCCACTGATCACTAATAGGGAGAATTTTAAAACTTGGTATTGCTTCCTCCACATCTACTTCAAACAAAGACTTGGATGGACTGTTTCCAACAGGGGTTTTAGCACCCTTCCTGGGACTCCTAGATTGGCCATGTGGCAATGGTAATTCCCTCTTGTGTAAATTGTTTTCACCAACACTAATGCCTTTTTGTGGGGACTTCCTAGGAGATGTGGATTGTGACTGCTGAATAATCTCATCTCCACTATTTATCTCGGTCTGCACAATATTAATTTCACAACAGTCTCCCACACCTCTTTGATCAGAGGGTTCACTAGCATGTGCTACCTGCATACTCTCAGCGATAGTTCCGTCCAACACTTGATGTGGGGAATTCCTAGCATTCAAATGAACATCATGCATATTCGAACACACTTCATTCATTACGACATCAACCCCAGACATAGTTGAGGATGAAACATCAGCATGCACAGTTTCTTTGTGTGTGTGCACCACACTGTGTGAAACAATACCAGGTGAATGTAATGTATCAAATTCTCTGCATCCCTTTGGTGTTGTTTTAGTGCTTTTACTTTTCTGTCTTGCATCGACTTCATTTTTATCAGTANATAGCTACCATTCACACAGTTATAAAATCACTACATTAACATCAATATTTCGAGCTAGTATCAAGGGCTTGGCTAAGACGATGAATAACAAAGTTGTTGATTAGAAGAAATAATTTCCCAAGCAACATTTTTGGTTGCTTCTAGCAACCACTATTAGCACCATTAAATTAGGAATATTTTTACAGAACACGTGCAAACAAATAACCAAAGAAAAATTCAACGATATAAAAGTAACAGCACTCACCTTCAGTTTCATGGTGATATGAAGCACTATGACAATGTCTTGACTTACATGGAGTATCTTTTGCTTTATTAATTTGACTGTTCTGAACGCTCTTTGGTGATGTACATGATGTACAATTAGATCTTTCATTAGCGTGTTGAACCATACACGCATTAGTGTCACAGGGTTTTCGTGACTGACCACACTTAGTTCCAGAATAACAGTTCCTTTTTTGTGCTTGATAACAAGGTATACTTGACCCACAACTTTGTAAATTTAAAGATTTTACACTTTTACTCGACAAATCTAAATTCATCCACTGATCACTAATAGGGAGAATTTTAAAACTTGGTATTGCTTCCTCCACATCTACTTCAAACAAAGACTTGGATGGACTGTTTCCAACAGGGGTTTTAGCACCCTTCCTGGGACTCCTAGATTGGCCATGTGGCAATGGTAATTCCCTCTTGTGTAAATTGTTTTCACCAACACTAATGCCTTTTTGTGGGGACTTCCTAGGAGATGTGGATTGTGACTGCTGAATAATCTCATCTCCACTATTTATCTCGGTCTGCACAATATTAATTTCACAACAGTCTCCCACACCTCTTTGATCAGAGGGTTCACTAGCATGTGCTACCTGCATACTCTCAGCGATAGTTCCGTCCAACACTTGATGTGGGGAATTCCTGGCATTCAAATGAACATCATGCATATTCGAACACACTTCATTCATTACGACATCAACCCCAGACATAGTTGAGGATGAAACATCAGCATGCACAGTTTCTTTGTGTGTGTGCACCACACTGTGTGAAACAATACCAGGTGAATGTAATGTATGAAATTCTCTGCATCCCTTTGGTGTTGTTTTAGTGCTTTTACTTTTCTGTCTTGCATCGACTTCATTTTTATCAGTANAAATTCTCTGCATCCCTTTGGTGTTGTTTTAGTGCTTTTACTTTTCTGTCTTGCATCGACTTCATTTTTATCAGTACCAACAAAATTATTTTCAACCAAATGATGCATGCTGTTAATGGAGTAATGTGGATGACTATTGTATGTAGAAAACATATCCTCTGGAGTTGAAATGCCAGCAACACAATTCTTATTTGTGTCGATGAGATGCTCTACGTTGTAATTAAGAGACTTCAATTTAGTTGGTGAACGTTTCAGTTTTTTTTTTTGTGGTATATCATGAATATCCTCTACAGTGTCTTCACCTATTTCTTCTTCTTCTTCTCCTTCTAAGATTTTCAGTAAATCATCTCCACGTTTCTCATGGCGTAAGTCAATTTTCTCCTTCCTATCATGTGACTGAGTAATCTGTGTACTTGTAACATGCACATCTATTTTTGAGTGAAACTGGGAATACGTTCCAGCTGACGACATGCACTCTGAACCTGGAAGAACTATATTGTTATCTAATGGCACGGATGATGTGGCATGAATATCTTCAGGCGGGCAATTATCATTCCCACTGTTTCGGTTTTGTAGAACAGAATCACTAGATTTTCCAAACAATATTTGAAGGTCCTTTTCTAATGTGTCACTAATTAAATAATGTGGTTCATTACCTGTATCTTTTGCAGGTGAACAGACAGTCGCACACAATGCACGAGCACTTCCGACATTGTTAGGAATGTTGTCACACAGCAATTGTTCCTTACATTGTTTAGGACTGCTTACTGATTTGTGCTCTGAAATGGCCTTACCAGGGCTTGGTATTTGATTTTTACAACTTTCAGTAATTTTTCTTTGCAACGATTGTAATGCTTTATCACCATTACCAATGGAAAAAAAAAGAACTGGAGTATTTTTCTCATTATTATGAACTTTTGGTAGTTCTGGATCTGGTTCATTCAATACCTTTTCGCCTTTATTCACTACACATGAAGGATTAATGACTGGATGTGTGCCAAACGCCCCTCTGCATGTTTTCTCCACACTTCCACCACACATTTCAGGAGCACCTCTTTCAGTGTCATCGGTTAAAGATTTTAATTTTTTGTTAGCAGAACTCACTTGGACTTGAGATTCATTTTCAGAGCCTCTTTTTTTGGCTGGTGAAATAATTTTATCTGGTGAAGTATGTTCAGGACTGCAAATGATTGACTCATTAGGGTGAATAAGAGAAGAATTGGTAATGTCTTGCAATGAAATTATGTTCCTATCTGACTCTAGTCTTTCCAGTCTTTCATCCACCGTAACTTTTGGAGAGGACAACCTCCTGAAACAAAATTAATGAAAAAGTGTTACTTATGAATTCCTACCTTAAGAGTTAATCATAAATTCTATACAAAATTTTCAGTGCATTTCACCTCTGTGACAAACTATCAAATGATGGACATACATATATTTCTCTTAACTACAAAAAAATTCATTATAAAGCCTATTTACAGCTTGACGTGTAATGCTTATTTGACATAGATATAAACACAACTTCGCCTCATCTGTACGTATCATTACGTAACCCCAGGCAGGGTTTGAACCCTGAAATGACTTGCTACAAGAGCCTACAAGTACACCTCTAGTTGCAGGGGCACTNAACCCCAGGCAGGGTTTGAACCCTGAAACGACTTGCTACAAGAGCCTACAAGTACACCTCTAGTTGCAGGGGCACTCTCGGACACGTCAGTCAAGATCATTCGCCCTTATGTCAGACGCCAAGCCACCCCCTCAAGTGTGATTATGGCTAGCNAACCCCAGGCAGGGTTTGAACCCTGAAATGACTTGCTACAAGAGCCTACAAGTACACCTCTAGTTGCAGGGGCACCCTCGGACACGTCAGTCAAGATCATTCGCCCTTATGTCAGACGCCAAGCCACCCCCTCAAGTGTGATTATGGCTAGCNCTCGGACACGTCAGTCAAGATCATTCGCCCTTATGTCAGACGCCAAGCCACCCCCTCAAGTGTGATTATGGCTAGCCAAGCAGCAGAGTTAAGCGCCTAAGTTTGCGTAACCAAGTCAACCCAGCATTACAGAGGCGCATAGTTCGGCCACAGGACGAGGAGGAGGAGCTTGCCGCCCGCACCCCGAGCCTGCAGGAAGGTAGAATATATGGCCGTGCACTGCCGAGGAAGGTCAGTTGTTCTCCAGATGTACTTACTTCTGAGTTCATTTCCAGCAGCTCGGTTTGCCACTTCGTGTGCTGGGACTCTCTGCTGACCCCAATGACTTCACGACCTATAAGAAACTCTTCCAGACCTGCACCAGCAACTCCCAAAGAAGTCTTCAAACCCCTTGAACAGCCTACCCTATTGGTAACGGCAACCACACTACCCTTCTGTTAGTAACCCTCAAAGTCCCTTCTGGACAACGACATTGGGATAGTTAGAGACAGTTGTTATAGATACCTAGCCACATCTGCTCTTGTTCAGGTTAGACCCAGGTCCCCTTCACCTGGTTTACATAGTTTATTTCCGTTCAGTTCCTGATTAGTTAGGAGGTAGTACGGGCCACCGTGTCTATTCCTCACGGAATAAACACATTTTCTCTCAAACCTCTGAGTACTAATTCTAAGGTGACTGTGATTTTACCCTCTGTAGACGTCAGCCCACCAGGGTAAAGCAGGAGACTGCGTCTTTCACAAACCAATTACTGAACCTAGAGTAGAACTGCAGGCTGCCTTAACCGGGCGCACGCACATCGTAAAACACACCCAGTCGACGAACACCCGTAGTTCGTTCCCGCCTCCTCGCCACGCAATTTTCCAGCATGACAGTCATAGCTCACGTAACGACTGAATTCCACAGTCGCACCCACACTACCAGCAAAGAGGCCTAGATATTCGTCCGACGAAAGGTCCAAATGTACAAAATGATTTTCCCCGAGCGAAACGAGGATAGCTGCATGTGCCATGCTACACGAATGCACCTCCCCAAATTGCATAATCTGTTACAAATCCAGAAGCCACAAACTGTCGACGAGCTCGTAGAGGGCAGGGGAAACAGAGCAAAATTACAAGGCACAGACCCTGCTGGACAAGCCGCATGCCAGTAAGAATACGGAGCCAGATAAGCAGCACGAGCGAAAGGGAAATCCTCCTCTGCCCCCTCGCCACACCTGACGCTCTTTAAGTGCTGGTTCTGCCCAGAACAGCACTTTAACAGGGACTGCCCAGTCAAGCAGGCAGGCCAGGGTCGGATGGAAGAAGAGAGAACAACCCGGATNAGGAAAGCAGAGGTTAAAGGACCACACCAGGCAAGAAACACTGCCGCCGGGGTGCGAAGCAGGTCATCAACACCGGGAATGACGGGTCTATCAGCATCCAGAGACTAGATGAGGAAAGTGAACCACCCGAAGACCCCACATAGAGATGGAAATTAATGGGCAGAGAATACTAGCCTTACTAGATTCCGCAGCCACAGGCAACTTCGCGAGAAACTGCGAGCTCACCCCTCCACGAGCATCACTACGCCCTCAAACCCACACTCTACGATATATAGGGGAAGCCAAAATTTTCAACACTTTTGACATGCAGTCAGGGTACTGGCAGATCACGGTACACCCAGACAGCCAGAAGTATACGACATTTACCACTCCAGAGGGTGAAACCCTGCAATTCTGAGTAATGCCGTTTGGGCTCAGGAATGCCCAAGACACCTTCCAGAGGCTAATGCCCACCAAAGTTCTCACCGGTTTTGTGGGGCAGTTTTGTTTAGCATACTTGGACGACATAATTGTTTGTTCAAAGTCATGGGAAGAGCACTATGGACACCTCCAGCAAGTCCTGGAGAAAATCAAATTGCACGGCCTAACTTGCAAGGTTTCCAAAAGTCACTTTGGAAAGACTACTATTGACTATTTAAGGCATGTAGTCACACCCGAGGAGAACTACAGTGAAGCCGCATCAATACGGGCCATTGAGGAGGCAGAGGAACCAACCAAAAAGAAGCAGTTGCATCGCTTGTTAGGCTTATGCAACTAGCTATGCAATTTTGTGCCAGACATCGCCTANCAACCAAAAAGAAGCAGTTGCATCGCTTGTTAGGCTTATGCAACTAGCTATGCAATTTTGTGCCAGACATCGCCTGACAGATCGCACCCGTCAACCCCCTCCTAGAGAAGGAAACACGTTGGCGATGGGGAGAATAAATCCGTAATGCCTTCCTAACCCTGAAGCAGAGCTTCCATAATATTGCACAACTTCGCCAACCACAAGGGGAGAGCCCTCTCATACTACAGACTGACGTCTGCCAGAACAGGCTGGGTGCAGTCCTGTACCAAGAGAACCCCACCGGCCAGCCTCAAGTCATCGGTTATGCAAGCACCCGACTCAATGCGACCGAGCAGAAATACCATATCAACAAGCAGGAGTGTCTCGCTGTAATCTTGGCGGTGTGAAAGTACAGTTACCACTTGGAGCGCAGACACTTCATACTCTGCACCAAAAGCAAAGCCCTCCAATGGCTGTGAGTGTCCAAGAATGCCAAAGCCAAACATGGATGGTGGGAAATGTTCCTCACCGAATTTGACTTGGAGGTACAACACTGTTCGGGCAAAACTAATGACCTACCAGACACCCTATCACGCCAGTCGGAGACNAATTTGACTTGGAGGTACAACACTGTTCGGGCAAAACTAATGACCTACCAGACACCCTATCACGCCAGTCGGAGACCTCGACGGGGGCACCAAAGAAGACGAGGAGTGGGAGAGAATGACCTCCCTGACTCCTACCTGAAACCCTGAAGAGCACCTCCGGCTCCTCCAGCTGCAACTTAGCAGGTACCAGGTAAACTACCACCAACAAAAGGACCCAGACATCCAGCGTCTTCTCCAGGACATGCCCTAGAGGTTCAAACTCCGGGATGATGTTGTTTGGTCCCAGAGCGGACAACCGAGGGCCCTGTGGAAGATCTGGATACCCGGGAACCTAAGGTGGACCTCTGCCACCATCACCATGACCACCCGCAAGCTGGCCACCCCGGCATTAAGGAGACGCTGCAGGACATTGAAGATACATATGGGATGGGATAAGCCATGATGTGCGACAGTACGTAAATAACTGTGAGGCATGCTGTTGTAGCAAAGCATATTCTGTAACCCAACCCAAGGCAAAACACCATCGACCACACACAGCCTGGACCCACTTAGCTACTGACCCGATGGGACCATACCCAAGGAGCATCAAAGGAAACCGGTATCTGTTGGTGGTAACAGACCAATTTTCTCGCTGGGTAGAAGCGTTTCCCCTACCCAGTGAGGAAACCGATATCATCCGGAAGTTTGAGATGGGGATATTTCCCTGCTGGGGGTACCCGCAGACCATATTGACAGACAATGGCACGCAATTCACCAGTCAGAAATGGCAGACCACATGCAACACCTGGGGAGTGGAGATGTGGACGACTCCCACATATCACCTGCAGAAACTCAAGAAAAGCCTTTCTATCAGTGTGGGAGAGGTCCACTGCCATTGGGGCAAATACTACCCACAACTCGCCACCTGAGTGAGAAGCTTCAAGATGGGCGAGGCTGTACTCCTCGGTAGCCACACACTCAGTAAGGCCCGGAAGTCAATTCAGCGCAGGCCTCGCAGATATGTGGGAAGGGCCCTATACCATAGTGGGATGCCAGGATGTGTACTGGGCAGAGGACGCCAGGGGACGTATCCGCAAGGTAACCCGAGGGAAGATGCGCCCTTGCCCTGGCGGAGCTCAAGACCGTGAGGCCAAAGAAGAAGAACCAGATGCCGAGGAAGAAGAAAGGGAGGACAATCTCCAACCGCAGACGCCCCCCGAGATTGAGCCCCTTACATTCTGAGAGCTAGAACTTCGACCAGACACAGACCGGAGGAGCAATGTCCATATGGACCTTGCACTTGAAACCCACGGACTTCGTCGACAAGAGATGGCAGCCAGACACGGCCGGATGACCCCCCACACGATCCGAGCTGTTGTGACGAAGCCCTTCGTACAGGGAACCCCACCAGCGACCTCCACAGCCCAGTCCCATCCCAGAGAGAGTTGAGACACACTGAGCCAACAAGGCAGGGATGCCCAAAGAGCCCTTGCCTCAGACGGCAACCCGTACTACGCCCACCCAGGAGGGCATGGTAACCCACCAGATCATGACGATGGGAGGCGTCGAAATCAACACCCAGGCCCAACCTTCTGCACGGGAGGATGAGCCCACCAGCGCCGCAGAGGCAGGGGTGCCTGAAGATCCCCTGCCTCAGACGACAACCCCAACTGCGTACGCCCAGGACAACGTGATCGCCCACCAGGCCACAACGCCGGGAAGTGCGCCAAAACCACCCCTGCATCACCTACCATATGGGAGGATCAGCCCAGCCGAGCCGAGGGGGCAGGAGAAGTAGAGAACTCCCTGCCCCTGACAGCCACCCTAGCAGCACCCCTATAGTAGGAAAGGTCACCCAATTGTCCCCCGGTGCCTGGTGGCCCCGAGTTGACCACTGCCAGAGAAGAAAACCCAGAGTCCAGCAGCCAGCCGACAAGAGAGATGCCCTACCGTGCCTGTTGCGGCACCTCTCAACCAGGAAGATACAGTAAATGGCGGCCCACTTCCAAATTCACGTGGCTGTACCCTCAGTACATTGCCTTGAGAAAGCGGGGCCACCCCTGTAAAACCTGGACTCCAGCTACGAACAATGACGGACAGACGTGAGTTGTCAAATACTCACCCGTAATCAGTGTGTGAACATGTATAAAAACAGCAGTTAATTGCTGTTACCAGTAATCAGTGACGAGTATAGAAAACAGTATTGAAACAGCTGTAAATCGCGGTTACCTGTGACATTAGTTAAACCACTACATGTATTATAACACAGAGAGTATAATGCAGTAAATATAGTCACGTCGTAGCTAATTGACATAGTGCTACGTGTATAGTCTGTCTCATATAAGTTGGCAAGATTTTGACAGTCAGTGAGTGGCAACTTGATGCCATTTACAAAATACTGTATCAGCTAGTGCTAGAACGAATGAAAATTAATATTACGATGACTATTCTGACTGCACTGCCAACGCACATCAAACAAGAAGAAAATACGTGGATAAGAAAGAGTTCCTAGATGAATTAATACGTTATATTTTACGTGTTCACAAACCAGCTGTTATTAGTGTTACAAACTAAACTTCGTGCTAAAGTAGTAATTTATATGTGTTCAAAATGAAACGGACATTAAAACGGTCCGTATTCAAATGAAATGCATCTTCAAACAATGGGATTTCTTTTTATGTTGTACCTCCACTTTCCACACCTTCCATATGTGCTTGATATTAATTCCAAAAGCCTACAGAAATATCGGAATGTATAGTTCAATAATTTTTTAAAAATAATTTGACGAAATATATTTTAAACTCTTTTGTCGTTTTGAGCTAATAAAAGGAGAAAAGTGAACTTTTACAAAGACGGAATCAAGAGCAGGTCAAAATGCTGCTACCTGTTGAAGGTAGTTCACAACACGCCCTTCCACGCTATCTGTCAGCCAGATCCGGAACTACAACCAGTTCTCCCGCAAACCCAAATTTTTGTTGTTTTCGTGGTGTTACTATTATGTATTAATAAAACGAAGAAAATGGGATGCACGTGAGTAGTTTTGAAGAATTCTTACGTTATTCCACACCACATATTTCTAACTCCAGCTGTTTAGTATCAGTAATAGCAGAATAACTGCTTTGCTAAAGTCGTTGGTAAATTGTTCATTGGCGAATGAAAAGGATGTTGTCAAGCAAGTTTCCCGTATTACTTTTATTTCCAGCCTTAACAAAGAACTATAATTACCGTTGTCTGTAATAAATAAAAAAATTGGTAAAAATATTTAATTTTTTGCAAGGTATTCTGTCTTTACTTTTAAAACCTACAAATTTTTTAGACAAATATGAGTCTATAAATACCTTAAAATTTGTTTAGCATTACAATGGAAAGTGGATTAGTTGACAGCATGTTAATAAAATTAATTTACAGCCGCCACATGACGCACCAGCTGATGGCGAAAGGATACATAAACGAAAAGCAAATATTGTGACACGCTGCACGCCGCAACACCAAACCCAACACACAGAAGAGGAGCGCTAACAGAAGTCAACCCGACTTTCTTGCGAGTGACAGTACTATACTCTGTCTCGTATAAGTTGGCCAGATTCTGACAGGTCTGCAAAAGTAGCGTCACTGCTACATCTGACTATGTATCCTTCCGCCATCAGCTGATCGGGCACATGGCAACAATGTTGTTTATTTTCATACTGTCATTATCAGCTGATCCCCTTGTCAATGTACTGTTCGTAGGATGTTTTAGGCAAACCTGCTACTCAGAAATGCATAGCTGCGATTATAGTAATAGTAATGTGTACATAAATAATTAATAAGTAAATTGTTATGTTAAAGGGCAAAAATATAAATAATTAATTTAACATTTAGTAACTACAAAAAATGTATTAAAATTATTAATTAGTAAAGTTATGTTATATGTCAAAAATATAAATCACTAATTATAAATTTATCAACTACCAAAAAAAATGTGCATGCAGGCTAAAGCACTTCAAGCATTAAGGTCTTAAACATTACTCTTTCAGCATGTTTTCAATATTGCCCATTTACTTGAATTTTTTTTTTATATCACACGTTGGACGTTATAGCTAATATATTTGAGTTGGAAATATGTGACATGGAATAACATTAGAATTGCTTAAACACTATTCACGCGTGTCCCACTTTCTTCGGAAACAAGGAAATGGGTTTTCGGAGAACAACANTTCAAGCATTAAGGTCTTAAACATTACTCTTTCAGCATGTTTTCAATATTGCCCATTTACTTGAATTTTTTTTTTTATATCACACGTTGGACGTTATAGCTAATATATTTGAGTTGGAAATATGTGACATGGAATAACGTTAGAATTGCTTAAACACTATTCACGCGTGTCCCACTTTCTTCGGAAACAAGGAAATGGGTTTTCGGAGAACAACANTTAGAATTGCTTAAACACTATTCACGCGTGTCCCACTTTCTTCGGAAACAAGGAAATGGGTTTTCGGAGAACAACATGGTGTATAATTTATGTGGACGATTACCTGCCGAATAGAAATTACTAGTACTCAAAATCGCTGTACACGAAATATATGTTACTTTAAAAATTATGNGCCGAATAGAAATTACTAGTACTCAAAATCGCTGTACACGAAATATATGTTACTTTAAAAATTATGCAGAGCTCGAGAAAAATAAAACTATTGGTATCTGTTTGTAAATTTGTTATATATTGCATACGAGCGCTTTTCTTTTCTGGCTGGTAATGCTTCGGAAAAGATCAGATATGTGGCACGCACATCATGTCAGAGCGAGGTCTGAGCCGCTTCTTTTACTCGATAGATCGCGTGAAAGTTGACTGTTCTTCTATTACTAGCTCGGTACAATACAAAATTTGAAATATATTTCGTCAAATTATTAGAAAAAATAATTCAACAATATTATGCAATATTTCTGTATGATTTTGGNTGAAATATATTTCGTCAAATTATTAGAAAAAATAATTCAACAATATTATGCAATATTTCTGTATGATTTTGGAATAAATATCAAGCACGTACGGAAAGCGGGGTTGGAGAGGGAGATAAGACGTGAGAAAAGGTTTTGAAATTGCGTTTCATTTGGATACGGATCATTTTAATGTGCCTTTCATTTTGAACACCTATACATTTCTACTTTAGCATGAAAACACTAAAAACTGCAGTTTTATGACCACGTAAAATAAAATGTATTAATTTATCTAGGAACTCTTTCTTATCGCGTATTTTCTGCTTATGTAATGTGCGTCAGCAGTGCACTCAGAATAGCCAACATAATATTAACTTTTGTTCGTTCGTGCATCAGCTGATAACAGGATTTGTAAATGGCACTTTGTTTGTTTCATATACGTCAATTTGCCAGTCACTGACTGTCAGAATCTGGCCAACTTATATGAGACAAAGAATACATCACTCCCACTGATTTTTTTTCCTGCCCAGATGAGCAGATGAGAGTACGNGAGATTTGACCAATGCTTAAAAGCAGAGAGCCAAGGTCTTCGGGGGTGAAACGAGGTGAAGAGGCTGTGAAAATGCAATGGTAAAGGAAACGGGAGTACCCTGAAGAAACCCACATGATACCAAAAACCAATTTTATGAAAAATTACTTTGGACATATGTCATTGCAGAGCTATGTCACCAAGGAATACACAAAGGATGACATTAAAAACATACAAATAATATCCCGGAAAAAAAAAAAAAAAAAAAAAATTAATNAAAAAAAAAAAAAAAAAAGCAATTAAGGCCAGACAATATACACAAAAACACGCACAAAACTCTAGACGACACATTGAAGACGACACACACAAGCAATGGGATGAAGGCAAGACACAATGAACACACACAGTTTTCTTGGTGAACCAGTAGCAACGTTTCAGGAACTTGTACCTGTTTTCATCTTCAGGCAAACTGTTTTCCTCTGTGACACACCTTTACAATGGCCTACGTCACCTACCCTCTTTGCAAGTACATATCATTCAAAAAACATACTGACAACTCGTTTGACCTGGCTGGGAATCAAACCCAGTTCACTGTGGTGGAAGGGCAAGTGGTCTGACCACACCACCATGCTTCTGTGGGCAGACTGGTAGGCTGTTGAGGGGGAAGAACTCATGAAAAAAAAAATTGTTGGTGCTACGTGTAAACTCCTGGTGGAGGGGGAGGGGAAATTAAACCCAAGACTATAGCTACCTAGCGCTACAAAATATCAGAAAAGTATCACTAATGCAATTTTAACTATGTGTTAGATTGGAAAGCAGAATATATAAATAGATAGATGATATTTTATTTTTGAGGAATGTTGTTGATACACAATGAACTAAACAATTTATCAATGTAACTTTGGAAAAATTCTGCCTGTAAATGCGTATGCAACTCGCAATCGCCGAATTTGTCCACTAGTCAAAAATTTTACCCACAACGTGACGTGGGGAATGATTAACTTCCACAAAGCGTTCTGTGCAAAAATTTTGGCCACTGAGCATTTGGAAATACCTACTACACATTATGGCAATTGCACTTTGCTCAATAACAGAAACAATATTGCATTTCGCTTTGTTGTCACTAAAAATTACCCACAATGTGATGTGAGTATTCTGCTTGTACACCCATGTATTTATCCACAGTTAAGTTGGGTTAGGTTCACCTATATTAGTTTAAAAATTCACTTTGTTTAGGAAATTACAGCCATCACAACACATTGTGGGTACAACCAGAATATTCACATTGCGTTGTGGATAATTTGCATTGGCCACAAAGAAAAACAGCAATATTGTTTCTGCTATTGAGCAAAGTGCAACTGCCACAACAAATGCTCAGTGGCCCAAATAATTGCACAAAATACATTGTGGAAGTTCATCATTACCCATGCCGTTTTGTGGGTAAAAATTTCCGGCAATTACGAATAACACGCACATTTTAACCTGAACACTGACTTGGTGTGATCATGTAATAGAAATGTTGGCAACAAATTGGGGAAAGATGGTTCTACATCTTAACATCCAATTAAATGTATTATGTTTAAGTAGATTGCAACTTAAAATTAATTTTCTTTTTGTTTTATATATAAGAAGAACCAAAACAATGGTGACACGCTTGCATTTCTTACAACTTCAGTGTTACTGATGAACTCAAGAGATGCCACTCAACAAGTGCATGGATATCTTAATTATTACGTGTGGTGAAAGGATAATGCAAAATGGGGCATAAGATAAAACTATACATCATTTTCAAAACCAATTAATGATGAACCAACATTCATTCAAATGAAATGCTGTCTCAGATGGCTATATTAGTCAAAATGTGAAACAAACCTTTTTATTCTTTTTGCAACACTATGATGAGGATCAAACAATCGGACTGAACCATATTTAGCATTCATTGTTAATGACAGAAGAATCCTATAATCCGTACTCTGTGAGGGATGTGTTTTCACATTGACACCAGAAAAACATATAAAATCACCAACCTGAAAGAGTACATAGCATGTTAATTGGCAAAAAGTTGAAAATACAAACACTCAAAAATTGCACATGATAAAACTAGGTTTGAATGTTTTTCTAAAAGCCATGATACTTTTTAACTTGGCAATACTTGACAAACCTCAAAAGATTAACATAAAATTATCAACTGTGTGATTTACAAGAGAAAACAGCAACAAAACAAAATCACAGCAATGTTCTTAATCAAATAATTGAACATAGGTGTATGTACATATTATCAAATAATTGAACATATATGTACATGTGTACGTATATTGTATATATGTTGGAATGCACGTATGCACATATTTATGTGTATGTATATATGTATGTATGATTCACATTCGTACTCAATGAGTACATAAGGACACAAAAATGAATTGGTAAAAAGAAATTAACAACAGGGATAGTAATGTGAAAAAATTTACATCATACAAAAGCTACTACTAAACAGAACAATTTTCAGGATAGAATAATAGTGACTAGGCTTATAAGTTCATTATGAACAATTGTCTTTAAACTTACAAACAAATTTTAATGTTGATGCCTAATATAACTGAAATAAATGATTTACAAACTATTTATGCTATGAGATGAGTTGATTACTGTGCATCGTCTGACATAGTGACTGTTTTATTGTATGAGTGATAGCTCCAGTTTTTCACATGGTTTAAATAAATTTGGAATTAACATATTTATACTCCTTATTTATATATTTAAAAAAAAAATCCAGCAGTCATGAATATTTTAGCATAAAGAGCTACAAACAATATTAAGAAATCTCAAATAGAAGCATCTATGCTGGAAATAATGAGATTATTACAGGGTTACCCATAACAGGGTATATAATGGAAACTGCACCACAGAAGTTGGACACGATGGTTAAAAATTGTATTTAAATTGCTTGTTCAGTGCGGTGAACAGAAAGGATGAACATGATGGGATGAAAAAGAAATAAATCATTAGTTGTGAAAATCAAAGAGGAGTGTGAGGGGAGGAGCAAAGTGGCTACCTAAGTTTGAGATACACCACACTGTTGCTGTAAGAATTAAAGATCTTAGACACAACTAAATTCATACTAGTGCATGTTGGCAAGAAAATAAAAACATATGAATAGCCTTTAATCGGGCAAATGTGGTGATGAATATTATTATATCTAAGAAACAGAAACTCTAATTTTAGAAATTGGAGAAGCTGAACATAACAAATGGTCACAGATCTTTGAATGATTCATGCAGTGTGGGTAAATGAGTAAAATAAAAATTATGATTGACGTATACAACTGAGGAACCGTGCTATCACAGAATACCCAGAACATGTTATAAAAAAACAACCAATAAAGATAATCCCAGACTCACTGTTGTAAACAGACATGTGAATGACAAACAGATAATTTTACAGCAATAATGAGGTTAATAGTTACAAACTAAATCATAAAAAATAAACAATACAATGAGCAAGAAAAAGGATGATGTGCTGTCCATAGTTATTTACATATACAGTATCTGTATTTATTGTCCTTGGTCGTTAAATGGTGAGAGCACTGTGAAGAAAAAAATATGCCTACAGAAATTCAAATAATTTAAGTGTACAGTATAAAGTTACACAACTAAAGAATGACGACTGTGAGCTGGAAGCCGTATGTTCAAAGTACATACTCAAGAAAGCATGGATACAAAGTAAAATTGTTGAACGTTTACATGAATAGGCTTTGTTATCAAAGCTCAGATTAAAAAATGATTAATTAATTTTAATCTTGGATCCTGCTTAAAGAAGTGCTCTAATATTTTACTTTTACTATTATTCTGGTATCAGGAGTTGTTACTCTGAAGATAAAAATAAAATTAGAAATTAAACAAGTTTGTTGTGTTCCAGGCAGTGCCTGGGTGAAAGACGTAGGCCCCTGCTGCTTGAGAGCTTTGACAGACGTGCAGTACATAAGTTAATTGGCAGGCGTGGCCAAATTGATAGAAGTCGAGGACCCCTTGCTATCAATAGGTCGAAGCATGCATCGACCGAGTGCGGGGTTGGGAACCCCATCAGACACAGTCCATGCAGCACGTGAATGAGATTCCTCGAGCGATCCTCCCCCTACCTCAACCCCCAGTGTGGGTAGGTATAAATCGGGGCGAGCGGTGCCGCCAGTAGCTTTTTGTTTGTGCAACCTTTGAGAGGCAGTCAGTGAGCACGTTAATCATAAAGTTTCTTCGTTATGGAGAGTGTGTGTATTGTCATATTATTATATGAGAGACATTGTTTGCTCACCTGTTTCAGAGGCGTAGGAATCCCGTGCAAGTTTATTAGCATTTTTAAGCCACTTGGGCATCACATTAGGGAGTTGGCTGGTGGCGGTGTACAGGCAGCGATTAAAGAGACATCTGACGACATCTTGACTTCGTTCTTTCGGAATAGGGAAAGGCAATTCCTGGGACTTCAGTTGAATGAAATCCACTGTGGCTAAGGGAATCATTGTATTGCCCTTACAGGAGAGTGCTGACCTGTGGTGTTCCCCTCTGATGGGTGTACATGGCTCGCTTATCTGAGAACAGTCACTTCGGTGACTGACACGGCTCAATATCTGGTTGGAGCAACCAGTGTCAATGCCTGGGCAGCTCCACAAACAGTGATTTTCGAACGGAATCCTTTGAGATTCCTCACTAAGGGGTGAGACAATCTTCCCATTACAGACAGGTGTTGGCCTGTGGTGTTCCCCTCTGTCGGGTAGAGACAACCCCGCTGGTCTGGGAAACCCCAGATGGCCAGCTTTGCAAGGCCGTGCCTCAGATGGCCAGTGCAAAATACACGTCAGATTCCAACGTCAAGGAATACCTCCTACCCCTACTTGCCATACTGAAGGGGAACATCACCAACCATTTATATAATAAATATATACACACACACAAATATAAATATAGGATTACACCTACATATCAGTTCTTACCATTCCAATTATAATTTCAGAAAAAAAAAAAAAAACTTAAGTTCAAGATATGCATGCCTGTACAATAATATGATAGCGTAGTTCACATTTTAAAGCGGTTAATCCTACAGAAATGATATTTTTTTATTCTATAGAAAGATAAGATTACACCTACATATCAGGGCTGTAATTCCAATTATTAGTTCTTTTTTTGTTAGAAAAATACTAAAATATTAAGACACATCTTTTTTGCTCTTGGTGAGTGAGTCATGCACTGGTCGGTTGTGCACTGTTTAAGCGATGGCACTATGTCATGCCGCTAGCCGGTTGTGTCCTCTTTGCTCTGAGCACTGCCACAGTGTGAATTATGCGGCCGGGCTGTTGTGCCATTTTTGCTCTAAACACTAACAGGTGTGAATGACATGGGCGACCAGATGAAGCCAGCAGATAAGAGTCAACTTCAGTCCAGTTATTTGACCACTTAGTCCTTCAATTAAAGCATGTGGTGTTTCCACATCTGCCAAAATTATTTTGTTAGCATTCAAAATTCTAATTTTGCAGCCTGCTACTTCTACCATTTTTATTTTCAAGTCTAATGAACTGTTTTATATAACTAATCAATAGCCTCTTGTATAATCTTATTTACAAAACAATTAGCTAAATAAAATGCCTCCATCGTACTTCTGACACCACTGTTACAAAATTTCAAAGTCTGTGGATTTAGCCAGGATCTTTATGATATATTTAAATAAAAGAATGAATAATAATTTCCTAATTTATTTACAAACAAGCCAAAAATATGCCCTAGACTTATTATCTCAACAAAAATGGCTATTCCTTGCTATCTACAACTAATATTTACATAATTGTCCATCACCTCACAAAAATTTACACAATCTGTTACCCGCATCAACTGGTAATAAGTTAAAATGTTTAAAAAGTGAATTCCCAGGGTGCCAGGCCGTGAGTATGCGCACAGCCACGCGGTAGGCAGAGACTCTAACAGGGCGTGATGTCGCCACAGAGTTACTTATCTGAAGCCGGAACATACATACCCTTACTCTTCTGTTTTAATGTTGGTCGCAGAACACGCCTTACACTGTAACAGGGCTGGGAAGGTGCGACTACACAAATGGAGTAAACCTCAAATGGGGTAGAATCAAGTGCCATCTGGCATGTAATTAACAAAAAAGTTCTGTATTATGACTTCAGGTACTACAGAAAAAATACACAGAAAAGGTTAAACTGTAAAATAGCCAGGTGAAGTCCCGTTTGAATCAGCTCGGGTACAAATTACAAGTTCATACATGGTAAAAACCCTCGCGGCAGAAAATATTAAGTTAAGAGCCCCCGAAAAGCGGGTGGGCCAAAAGCCGGCTGCGGGGGCGAGACAAAAAGGTTTTAAAATAATTAAACGACCAGAACTACAATATCAGTGAGGCCTCCGTAGGCTACGAGGCACGCGCCCGTCCAGCAAGAGCTCAGAGAAGGGACTGCCAAATGGCCGTCGGAAGCGGAGCACGTGCCGGAAGTGGCGGCCCTGTGGACCAAAAGGGCAAAGATGTAACATGAGCATAGATGAAAATGGTATAGAACAATACTAACACAAGAATAACTATAACATGCGTGGGAGTGCACAACAAAATAATCACACAAAACAATAATTAATTTACCAGCCATTCAAATTACAACGTGCACAGGAGTAAGTGGCAAAAAAACATACAAAGAATACCTAAATTAACCAAACCCCACAACAACGTGCACAGGAGTATACAGCAAAATTATATGACAAAAGAATTCCTTAAAACAAACAAAAACCCTTTAAATCACAGAGGCGTGCACAGGAGTATACAAGCACGCTAGTACGTCCCTCGTGGGCTTCCGTGCACACGCACCAACAGCATCACATGCATAAGACTCATGCGTGAGCGACCCGCGGCAACCTTACGCTGGCTGAGGGACGAGGTTAGGTGACAAATCAAATGGCCTCTATAAAGAGTCTGTCAAAGTCTATTGAAAAACTATTAAAATGATATATTTTCTATGACTCTAATAGTATTTACAATCAAGTCTGTATCATTAGTTCATTCAGTCCCACCTTGTTTCAATCCAGGTATTACTAGTCTTACCTGCCCGGAACATTCTGGAGCACCCTAAGAACTCCTGTACATATCTACACTCTATTCATTAAGTAGATCACCCTCTACAAAGCACTCTTGCGATTATATCCGTCATCACTGCACACACACTTATTTGCCACAATTGACCTCAACCTTTGCCACCAGTCCTCTCCTTTGTTCACCGCTCGTCGCACTTCGCCAGGTGGCCACCACAAAAACTGCCAACCCTCTGGCTGCGGTGGCACTTATAATGGCAGGCATGCTGGTCCAGAATATTCTACACAGGCCAGATTGCACCAAGGGAGGAAGTTACCTGAACGTTCATTCAAAAGCCAGCCACCGCTGACTACTCCAGAAGAGGCATGGAGGTATTGTCATGCCAGTCCAGGTAGCTGTCAATCATCCTGCCTGCCAGATGACATAACGGCGGCCTGGTTGTAGTGACTCATCCCCCTCACACATCCCTGTCGCACACGTGCGAATTGAATTNTTGGACGTGTCCGACAATCCATGGCGCATCATTGCAAAATCTGTGTACAACATGGGGTCCGTTGCATTGAGCCTTTTTCTGTAAATGTGTGTAATGCGTAAATAAAATTTAAGGACATGCACTTAGTGTATGTTTTTCACTAACCCCATCCCACCTTCCCCGCATGTGTGCAGCGACGGGTACCAGATGTGTTGCATACTCGCATAGGCGTTGAGTAAGGTCACTCCACTCCCTCCAATACTTCTGTCGTTGTTTTTGGGAGAAGGAATGGCTGGAGGGTGTGTTACTAAGGAACCTTTTTCGCTGATTTAAAGATGCTCTTTCGTAAACAATCATCAAACTACGATACAACCTTACGGTTACAAAATGACATGCAATCAGAATCTAGCAACCTCAATTTCTTGATGAAGGAGGATGATAATTACAAACCCAACATGGTGGGGTATGAGATCTTATAGCGAGCAAACCGTATCCAGGAAATTGTTGTTTTATCTCAAGCGGTTTCTGATATTTTTAATTAAATCTATTCTCAATATCCATTTTCATCTGCTCATACCTCCCCTAAATGCACTTTCGTGCACATTCTTAAATGTAAACCCTGCATAATTTTGCATAGGGAATCTCCCCACTAAGTTTGTCGGTCAAATTTCACACTCATCCTGTATATATAGCTTGTAGTGCACATATTATTTACATTAGAAAACAGTTTCTAAAAATGCAATAACTTCTCTTTTAAAAATTATACATTTAAAATGAGTTGCAAAACATTTCCCACTGCAGGTAATCTGGCAGTTTAAATGAATCTCACCCAAGAATTACAGTAAACAAAAAAACTCTGTTAGTTGATGATAAGATCTAAATTCACTAGCACTTTCCAAAGTAAAAAAAAACAACAGTAGAAATAAGTCATAAGAAAAATTGTGGTAAAATATGTACATATTTCAGTGTCTATACAAACCACGTGAATGCTTAAAAAAAGATGCAAAAATTGTAAACGTATGAAATATATAACTCAGTACAATTATCATAATTTCAGTTCACTACACATACCCACTGTCTAGTAGGCTTACATGAAGAGCAAGATTGTGTCTATAAAACTCACAGAAACAGAAAACAGTGCACAGCTATTGGAAATACCTTCAACAGCTTGATCTCATCAGTTAGCTGAGTGACGACAATGTCCACCTCCAACTGATCACATTCAAAAGAAGAGTAGTCACTTTGAATGTTGATTAACGACATCTTTTCTGCATCATGAATCTTCTTTATGTGTTGTTTACAAAAAGTTCCGTCACATACTGTAAGGACTATGCATTCACAATCTTTAGACTTCCGTACGGCCACAATCTGAAAAAAGCATATTTTGGTCATTATATCAAATTGACTATCACCAAAGTAAATAAATTATCATCAACTCTACGTTCCCAATAAATATTTACTTTGAAACAAGCAAATACACAGATTAGTATGATAAATTTGTACTTTCTAAACGAGATAAAGTTAGAATGCAAAAACGATCGTAATTTTCTTGTGTTGCATCGTTGCGTTCTTATGTTTGTTGCATAATTTATAAACCCGACCTTCGAGTGCAGATTGGTATTATCTAACGGTATTTGAATACTTAGTGAACTGAACTCCTGGTGGCAGATGAGTATAAAAGCGAGTAGTACTTTATGGAGGGTTCTGGGTCAATGTTCTAAAACTGTTGCAGTGTTTAAAGCAAAAGTTGTGCATCTAAGATAAAGATAAGTAAATGTGTGAAATGTATTATCAGTGATTACTTATGTAATAGATATATGCTTCATATAACCCAATATAATTTTCGTACTTTCTGAATATACATAAACAAAGGAAATGCCAACTTATGGCAACACAACATCTCTGCCACCCAGAAACATGCATTTCACTGTGAATTTCAGCTATGTTACAGAATTTCTTTTGGTTGCCTTGAGACAGATCCGACCTTGCTAGCAGTGGACGGGCATGTTTGCCCCAGGATGGCTGCCTCACTTANCCATATAACCCAATATAATTTTCGTACTTTCTGAATATACATAAACAAAGGAAATGCCAACTTATGGCAACACAACATCTCTGCCACCCAGAAACATGCATTTCACTGTGAATTTCAGCTATGTTACAGAATTTATTTTGGTTGCCTTGAGACAGATCCGACCTTGCTAGCAGTGGACGGGCATGTTTGCCCCAGGATGGCTGCCTCACTTAGCTCTTCCGCAGTGTAAAATTTGGTTGAAATTGACTCGTCAGCGAACATCAGTCAGTGTTACACCCTCTTCAATGGGAAAACATGCCCCTTCCTGGGCCATGTAGATTGTAGTGTTCTTTGCGGGCTGAATTTGGTTCAGATATTTGCATGGAATGGCCTTCCCCTGGATGACATTAGCATTGCGGTGGTGTCCAGGGTTGCCAGGACTTAGTTTGTCCCGATTGTCATGGTGATTTGGGGTGGAATCCTTATAAACGCCTTCTCCTGGAGGACGGCCACTCGTAGAGCCTTGTCTGCAGCAGTTTGGGGTTTGGCACCCTTCTTAAGACCAGCAGGGCTAGCTGAACTCATCTGTCTGCCCTGTATTTTCTTCTGGAGAAGAGGGCAATCCCTGTGGAAGTGTCTGGCTGGGCAGTGCCAGCACTTGGGCAGCATAAGTGTTGGTGTGGTAGCAGTTCCCCTCATGGAGGTGCTTTAGTTGGTCCCGATTTGACAATGGTTGCTGGCATGGTTTTGGCTCAGACCTGAGCTTTCCTTATGTCCTCTAGGTCGAACTCCCTTACACGTGCCCTCTTCACGTGCTCTTCTAGGGTCTTCGGTTTGGGATTTTGCAAATGCGAGCAAATCTTAGGTAACAGGAGCCACATAATAAGTTCTACGACATTCAACTCTTCTCGTCCTGGGTGTACCCCCTCAAAGATTAGTGATTTGTGGTGGATTAATAATTCGGCTTCTTCTCCTTCCCCCTGCTGGGCCTGACTAGAAAGTTCATCGGTAAGTTGGGCCATGGTGTGTGGGCCAGAAAAAGGTTTGGTGAACCGTCTGGTGAGCTGATCCTAAGTAGTGACAAATTACCCATATTTGCATCACCATTTCTTAGCTTTACCTTGGAATTGGGCTTTCGCTTTCGATACCCATACAGCTTTTGGAAGTTGCATCTACTTGAACTCGTTAGCACATGCTTGGAGGAAGCTCCTAGGGTCCTCCTGTGGTTTACCGACGTACTCGGGCAACTGCAGCTGGCCAAGGAATGTTGGCCATATGACGGAGATAGGTTCCAATCGGGGTTGTGTTCACTCTGACATGGTTCTGCAGACTGGACATTTGAAAATCAGACCATCTAGGTCCCTAGCCCTATCCTTCCATCCGAGGCAGAGATGGTGGTAGGTGCACGGACACTCATGGCAGGCTATGAGGTAGACACCTAAGCCACGGCAGTTCATGTGATTGCAGCGGCGGTGTCTGTCTCAACAGTTGGAGTGATATTCCAACCCTTCAATGTCCTTTTCTTGGTTCTCCCATCCTAAGCAGGTATAGTGGAACATGACATCACAGTGTACACAAGTAATATAGTATCAGCAGTATCCAGGGCATTCTTCAACGGTGCAGGTTTACAGTACGCCCTCCCCGGCATTCTCGGCTGAGGCCATGTTTAAGGTGATTATGGGTACCACAGGATGTTTATTTTGACTCCTCGAAGTTGTTAACATGGTTCAACAATGGTAGTTCAAAACTGTTTGTCTCAGGGGATTACTGGTCTTGAGTGACGTTATCACATGTAACCCCAAATGGCCCCACATTAGGCGCCAAAAAAGAAAAGCTTGACACCTCACCTATTTAGTGGTTCAAGAGTCAATGGCATCGGAAGCCACCCCCCCCCCCAAGAATGCTGCAAAGAAGGCGTCGTCGTCTTGACGGGGTTATTGGTTTTGGGGTTTCATACCTTAGGCAACTCATTGATGGCTTGCTGGGAACAGGGAGGAGCACTGGTCAGAGTAAGCCTTGTCTGAACTGTGGCGGGAGTGTAGCTGAGTTGGGGTTCCAGGCGTCTCCTACTACAGAGGGTAAGTCGTTAGCTACGGGCTTCTTGGGTGACATAGGGGGAAGTGGGGAGACTGCACGAGGAACTTGCCACAGGAGCTTGAAGAAGGTGTTTCTGCCTTTGCTGGACGAGCTAGAAGATGCCCCCCCTCTAGCATGCTGCAGCCTCTCTCTTTCAGGTGTACTCTCTGTTGGCACCTTGCTCTGCCTCTACCAGGCTTCCAACAAGGGCCAGCGCCTGTTTGGCCGCTTTTTCCCATCCAGTCCTGTGGAAAGGCATTAGTAAGGAATTAGCTCACAGAGGGCGACAGTGGGTGTTTTGTAGGGGAGGTGACAGCCTGACAGGTTGAAGGAACAAAAATGGGGAGGGGGTGGTTGGTAGGCCTTACTATTGGCCTCCTGCATGTACGGTGGGCTGGGCAGAACGTCACTGACAGACTCAAGCACTTCCAGAAGGGGGCAATAGCAGGGTGGGGAGCCACTCTTCTGTTACTCAGCAAGGCAGGACGTCGGTATACGATCCAAGCAACATGCAGAGTCAAAGTTCCTTGGGGATAACTATTGGTCTCCTGGAAGTACACTGGCTGGGCGGAATGTCACCATAGGATCCAAGTAACGTGCCGAGTCTGGGCTTCCTAAAGGCGAGAAAGGAATTTGGGGTGATGGCTCGTACCTGCTCCTGGAAGAGTGTTGGCGGACCACTAAGATGAAGTGGGAAACAGAAGGAGACAGGCTGTTAGTGATAAACACAAGACAATTCGGAATATGTCTGTTTATTGCCGGAACAAGTAAACACACATATCCAGCCTGTCCCCTGATTAGGGCCTGAAGAGCCAATCTTAGCTTAGCCTCAGAAGATGCAGTAACGCGGGGAACAAGAGAAACCCCAAGGACGGTACCCATAAAAGTGTAGCTAAAGTCATGTAGTAGTGAGACGTTGAGGGTTTCGGTAAGCAGTCAGGCAGAATAACGTTCTGCGACTGAAATTGCACTAAGCATGTAGAGTGTTTCTGTACGCGACTGGGCAGAGTGATATCCTGCAACTGAGCTGCGCGAGTTGGCCTCGAACTGAAGACTCCGGGTCCTACTTATACCCAAAACACAGGGCCTACGAGGGGGGTGCAGGGTGGTGGAGAGAGAGGCGATGAGGCAGCAGCGGAGATAGCCTAATATTGGGCTGCGTTCCCCTCCGCAGCCAGCGACTGGATGGGGTAGGTGCGCGCCAAGGTGTGAAGTGGATTGTTGACCAGAAGGCGGCAGCAGCTGGCTCGCTAGCAATCCCTGGCATCACAGCAGAAAGGGGGCACCTGTGGCGTGTACAGTGTAATACTCTTCTTAGGAGGGGACTGCGGCTGTGGCGAGGCTAGATTGGGCTAACGACATTGCTCGTGACGCGTCAGGATATTCAGTGGCAAAACATCATCTCCAACTTTTCGGAGGAGGCATGCCTTTAGGCACCTCTTGGTGGTAAAGGGGGAAGGGTAATTTAGACACCCTTAAAACATTTCTGCTTCTGTTAAAAATTTAATTTTAGTAAAATCAAAATTACATGTTACATAAATGATAGGGAAAAAGACTATAAACCAGAAATGAAGTCTTTTAAATATGTATCAGAAATACATTCTAAAATAATTCATTTGAAATTGCAAACAATATATCAATGCATCTCGGTGAAGGAAAACAATTTGGATACCCATTTACTCTCATTCTGGTGCCCTTCACTAAATTTAGGGACAAGCAATGTATACCCTGCACCCCAAGTTATGCCACTTTATGTTCAATATAATATTAAAATTTCTTTAGTTATGATGCTCTATGGTTGTAAAATTATTGGACTACGAGTTCCACTACACATAAACTTATCCACTGGTTGAGCTGGGTTAACTAAGCACATTTTGAAGCCCTTCTCAAGAACTACTTTTAAACCAATTTTTTTTTTTAACCTCTCACCATATGCTATGAACCAAATAACTTCACCTGTGCATTAATCAAGAGCAGCTGCAATATTGTTAAAAACATAAATAAATAAGTTACTAAAAAAAAAAAATAATTCAAAATATTTTTTCCTTACATGCATAAAATAAAAGCAGCTACATTAAATAAATTCAGCATTCAAAAATAAGTTTAATGTGCACTTTTAACACAACTTTAAGATGTGGGCAAAGTTGCCAACTTTACTGGGAGTAGTACGCTAGTCAGTGTACCAGTATAATATAAATAAATAGTTAAAAACATAGAATTTTTTTAAGGGTTGGTTTCAAAAGTGCTTAGTTAGTCATGAGCTATCTGCACAAAGCAATTTACCTTGCAAATTAGCCTGATGAGCCCTGGTACATTTATATCTTCTATCATGTGCTGGGCAATGTTATGGAGTTGGGTTCTGTACCATGACTGAGCCCACAACCATGTATAGAGTTCCAGCACTCGAACCTTGTCATTTTCTGAGAGAAAGAAAGTCATCATGAACTATAGATAATACCTGCAAATTAACTTAGCAACAAGTGACCAGGATACACGAGTTCACTTCTTAATCACTGCATGACTTCCCTAGGCACACAGAGCAAACAGCTCATCCCACACAATGGCTGTTGTTACTCCATGTTATAGGAAAACTGCTCAGTTTGTTGTGCCAACAATTAAAGTAAGTAAGGAAGAAGGGAAGAGAAGGGAAACGAAGGGAGGAGAAGGGAGGGGAAGCAAAGGGAGGGGGGAAGGAAGGGTGATGAAGGGAGGGGGAGAAAGGAAGGAAGGAAGGAAGGAAGGAAGGAAGGAAGGGACATAAAAAGTGCCCACTTTACTGTGAACAACTTTCAAACAAGAGCTCAGTGTCTCTGATAAGGTGATGGTATAAATTTCCATTATGCACACAAACAGAAAAGTTTTATTTAGTACATATTTAGAGGAAATAACTACCAGTAGCTTGATGCATGTATTTTTCATCCTTTAATATTAGCAAATAATTAAAGAACAAATCATAAAAACATGTACCTACCACGATATTATGCTTTAAAATCATGCTGTTATTTCAAGTTCATAAACTAAAGAGGTGCAAGGGCCGTGGTGGTATAGTTGTCAGCTACTCACATCTTGCCAAAGTAAAAAGGGCTTGATTTGCAGTGCGGTCACTACCAGTTTTTGCATTACTGCCACTGGCTGGTGAGTTTTCTTGAGACACTCTCATTTCCTCCATCATTGCATTCTAACAGTCTGTATCTTCACCTCACTTCACCACCATCAGAACTAATCCCCTCAAGAGTAACCCAAAGCATTCATTCACTAACTTAAGAGGTGCCTATCACTGTTCAGGAAACAGTTGTGAGGTAGGTTTTGCCATGCTGTGAAGACATGTTACAAAAAGCAGACATTCTAGAAACTAGATGGATGGACATCTTCTCACAGCAGCTCATTAAGTTAAGGCCGACAATGGTAGCATTATGAAGATTTTACAAAGACACAACAGGAACTGGAAGAGTAAATGAACAGCCATTTTGTTGGAACCAAAATAGCCAACATGACCAAAAGAACTGTGTTTGCCAAAAAACTGGATGAAGATTGTACCTACTTCATAAGAGCCCCAGGTAGCGCTGTTTCAACAAATTCATCTCCACTGTTAAATTATGAACATTTCTCACTTGTAACCACGTAAATAAGAAGGAAAACTGAGTCTTTCTTCAAGCACCATAAACTTGTGACACTGAAGAGTTAGTCCAGTGAGACTACTGAAGAGAAAGTGGCAACAGACTCTAAAAAAAAACAGGCAAAACCTATCAAAGAGAGGGAGAGACAAGGTTGACAGGAAAATCTAACCATAATTTGTTTGCAACAATATTGGGATGCACCCTAATCCTGCATTGATCAAGATGGCAAGAATAAAGGAAACCCTGGAAAAACAAGAGAATCAAAAAAGTAAAAGAAAAGGGCCCCAGCAGTAACAATCAAATCATTGGTTATGTAATGCAAGAAGGACAAAACAAAGCTCTGGAAGGAGAAAATAAGGCTTGTGACAGTTGGCAAATGAGAGCAAAAGGCTCTGATAGATTCTGCCACATCTAATGATTTCATTAGACACAACCAGCTCACATAGACTTACTGGGAATCAATGATGCCTAGAGAAGAAGCAGTTCAGTGGGCATGGTTCTAATGTTGTGCTTGGAAGTGTTCATCAACCTGCTGTAATAGGAGGGGGATAAGTTGAAAGCACCAAGTTCCTGGCTGCTGCGAATCTCATGGAAGAACTAATTTTGGGGTAGCTCTGACTGAACCAAAAAAGTTTTCTGAAATTTCAGAGAAGGCACAATCTCCTGGGATATTTACAATGAGTCACTGTCCCTAGGATGGATGATGATCCAAACAGGGAGAAAGACAATATTGACTGGGAAGCAACCCAGCATGGTTTGGCAGATGAGAAGTCCAATGAATTGAAAGTGGCTCTTGACAAAATATAATCACAGCATCTCCCCACCAGAACTGCTATGTTAGTTCCACAGCTGCAATCAATATATTCTTACCTAGTCTCTAATTTCCACGTAGATCTGTAGGAACCAAACCTCCTTGGAGAAGCACTATGAAAAGCTGGTCTCATTTATGCCATCAACTCCCCTTATAATTCCTGACTTAACATTGTGCCCAAGAAAAGGAGGGAGAGGGGGAGGGGGGGGGAGCTAAGATTCTACATGGATTATAGGTTGCTAAACATTACTCAGGCAGGAGTCTAAACACGCAATACAGATAGTGCCTAAATAATTAGCATTCAAATTACACTAATCAACCAGATTACATGGATAGCACAACTGAGTCCCATATGATCTTTGAAAAATCACTTACTTCTGAATTTTACAAATTGCAGTAATAATCATTTACATGTGTACAATTACTAGAAAATATTCACAAGTTACACTTACACAAACACAAAATAAACACTTCCTTTTCACCCACCCTCAATTTCAGCAGAATTGTATGTACATACTTCATTTCTGGTAATCTATAAAAATTAAAGAAAAAAGAAAAGGACAAATAATACAAACCAAACAAAACCAGCTGTGAGTTGTATAATATGAACAGCTATTCAATTTTTATGCAGTTCTTGTATAAGTTTTCATGAAATACAACAAAAAATTCAAAAGATTATGTGATTGTAATTTTATCAATTTTGGTTTGTCATTTTTTACTTTAGAATTTGTACAAGTATACCACATCAGTGCAAAAGAAAGCCTACAAAGAAAAACATGCTATAATGCAAAAACAATTATTTACAGAAAATTATGTTCTGAAGACAAAACCAACTGGAAATAAAAAAATTGAGAAATGACAAATTATTATAATAAGTATATTATAAATAGATACACTTTCATAAGGTTTAAATAACATTATTTTATCTTCCCACAAGAGTGAAGCCAGAGGTATGCATATGGGGGTTGTAACCCCCAACCTCTTTTCCTTCTAAGGTTGTCATCTATCATAATTAAAATTATTAATAATTCTTTAACTGTGATAAAAGTATATACGAATTGCCGGAACCTATGATGTGTTTATTACTGTATATAGTCCCAATTAACACTTGGATCAGCACTGCTGTAAACTCCCTCCTTTTCCTTCAGTTAGTGTAAACCCTACCTTGTGAAATTTCTGGCTATGCCACTTTCTTATCAGAACTCTTGCTGAAATGGACAAGTCAACCATTTAAAAAAAATACAATGCATCTTGCACCACTAATCTCTGCAGCTCAGATTTTTTTTTATAAAACTGTGCACAAATTACAAAACACTACATTTTGATTTCCTATTCTACTTTAAAATTGATACTTTGGTGCATGCAATATTTGAATGCATTGAATGCAAACTCACCTGTCCAGTCAAACACCTTGGCAGTTGAACGTACACAATCACGATTTGCAACATCAGAATCGACAGTTACAATATCTGCAGACTTGAAAACTCTACCATCTAACTTGCCATTGAACGATTCCACCTTTCAAAAGAAACAAAGAATGCTTATCAGATTTATTCAAAAATATCAAAGGATCCTCTAAGCATTTGGTTAACCCTGTAATGTTGCACCTCACAGTTAGGCGCCATATTTGTAATGATGCAGCATCTGTGATGACAGCTGGAAGTCACGACTCGGTTAGCTCAGTGGTAGGAACATGAAGCTCTTTAAAAAGGCGCCAACAATGAAATAATGCCAAGTTCCGGTTTATTTGTTCTATACTTTTATTTACCAATCAATTGAAACAGTTCACATACGATCTTCAGGTATGCCAAGTACGAACAGGTTCACAGATAAACAGACAAGTACAGAGCAGCGCCACAATCGTTTGACTTATTTACGTCTCAAAAACTTGCCTCGCAAGTAAAAAATACGAAGGCAGTGACCTCCCACACCGGTTGAGAATTAAATGAGCAGAATAAAGTTTCCAGTCTGGGGACTATTTGCCACGCCCGACATGCCCTCGGCGAGTCGCTGGTTGCCAACTGCTCAATCACTGGGTGTTGACTGCTGAACGGCGATAGGCATACTCAGTATTTTTCGCATGCCTATCACCCCGCTCTCCACAGATAAGGGCTTGGCGTGGACTGGTTTCCTTTCCCCATGCTCGCCAAACTGCATAGCCATTCAAACTGCATCATCAGTTAAAAGATAATCAAACTTCTTGAACAAAACCTGATGACGCAGTCAGAAAGTTCCTAATCTAATGATGCTAAATAAAAACTACGACTTTTGAAACGGCAAACGGATGCCAGATAAACAAACTACCATGGCTTTAATTTTGAATTCTGATAATAATTTTACAACGCCTGGCAAAGCAAAAGAAAATGAACATCGTATCCCGAAAATGAATACTACTGCGTCATTACAACCCCATAAACAGTTGTCACTGCTCAAGGCCTAGCAATATGATTCTATTTTATTTTCCAGTGTGTACGACTAAAAGACTAATAATAATTTTAAAAATATAGGAGGTATTTCATTACCACAGTATTAAAAGTAGTCCTGAAACACTGCACCAATATGTATACACATTTCTAGAACCCTGAACCCAACACTAACATATGGACTTAGTGCAACTGTAATAACACAGTAAGTACAGTTAATTAACACATGAAAAATAATTTTTTGTTGTAGGTCTGATATCATTAATTCCACTTGCTGGAGTGCATCTTTAAATGTCCTCATCTGTTCACTTTCACACTATTATATTTATTAGTTTCAATTCAGTTGTTTCTCGCTTCATGTGGTATTACAGTAAACATATGCAAGATGATGATGACAGATTGTCATTTCAAAAATTTGTGTGCAATTTTGCACATATTAATGACTGACAACATGGTAGCTGGAAGGCAACCTCGGGAGGTATCCCTCCACTCATTACACAAAACTCTTTAAATTACAATAATGTTCAAACAATAAAACAAAAACTATACCAAAATTATTATGAAAAATACTTGCTCTTCTATGGCATTCATTACAATTCTGAAAATTAAAAGGGGTTGAAATAATTCTGGTTTAGGGGAACCGAGATTATAGTATGTTGCCGTCTTGAGGGGTTGGAGAGTATGTGACATCACGTGGCACTCAGGTGCAGCAGTAACTATTCATGAGGTCAAACCACCGCTGCGCACTTTAAATGGGACCCCTCTCCCCCTTGTCCCTATTGACTCTATGCATTGCTCTTTTTTTCACTGCACTCACCATTTTACATGCACTAGAGTAATTGGGGGTCGCGGTGGTGTAGTGGTTAGGCTACTCACCTCCCACCAAGGCGAACCGGGTTCGATTCCCGGTGGAACCACCCCAGATTTTCACATGTGGGAATCGTGCTGGACGATGCCGCTGGTCGGCGAGTTTTCTAGGGATTCTCCTGTTTCCCCCGCCCTTGCATTCTGGCACTGCTCCATTCTCTCCTCGCTTCACTCTCATTGGCTATCAAGACCATGATGTTAAGAGCCACCCAAATCTCTCTCCACTCCAGTATGGTCGTTCTCCAGGTGTTGCTGGGTGTCTGCTAGGACTAGGCTAACAGCTAGGGGAGAAGGTACAATGACAAAGTAATCAATTTTTTACTCCAAATTAACATTACAAAACAAAATAAGATATCTTAAAGAGTTAAAGAAATACAAATATATCTACAAAATAACACTTGATGGCAATAAAAATTATAACTAGACCTTGAATTACTTATGAACAATCTTACTGTATAAAATATACAAATCACAAATATGGGGTGGATTGAGCAGAATATTTGTAGAACCATAGGCCCAACATTAAATAAATTTACAAATTTCAAAATCTGTACTGGTTTAATGCCTTTGATCCTGGCTTGAAGAAAAATGTTTCTCCTCGTAATATTAGTTGACTTTAAGTTCTGCCACCCTTCTACAGTTGTTACAGATCCATTTAAGATATCACAAACCTGAATAATACTTTTCTCAAATGTAACCTCAGCAGACTCCATAATTGATACACTTGGGACATGGCTGTGTGTTCGACTCCAGACCAAGAGTGGACCTAGACTTATGTCTTGTGGGGAACGGGGGTCACTTCCGCGTTGTGCAAGGGCAAGTCTTGACTTTCGAGTCGTGGCATGGGAGAGGAGCACAAGCTCATCATCATTTTAGAAAATAATATTAAACTAATAAAATAAAATCAGTACAGTAGAACATTGATTATCCATCAAGGTCGGACCATCACTGTGAAAGATAAGTGAATAGATGGATAATATAAATACTTAACCCTCCACCTCCAATTTCCCATGGTTACCAACCAAAGTATGTTATAGTAAAATGTAAATTTAAAATAGAGGCTTTAAATAGTGCATTGAAATACACAATACAAATAACACAAATACAACACAGTATGTACAACATACAAAAACAACAAAATACAACACAGTACGTACACACAGTATTCATGATAAAATGTTCATTACAATATGTACGAGTTGATTTAAACAAAATTTCAAGTTCATTTTTGACTGCAATGTTGTATATTCGGTTCCATTTTAAATTTATTTTTCCTCTCTGGGGTTGACGGTTAATAGAAGTTGATGGTTAAATGGGTGATGGAAAATCAATGTTTTACTGTATTTTAAACAATTCAGATATTATTACATTTCAGTTTTAACACATTCACAGGATAGTTTCATGTAAGTTAATTAGAGTATTTGAGGGGGGAAGAGGTCATGTCCTCTGCGACCGCCTCCCTGGATCGACCAATGCTCCAGACACTGCTGCACGCTTGGTTTTAGACTTAGCTTCATGTTGTGTAATGGACCTAACCGACAATGGTGTTTGATCTGTTGCCTTTGCCCATTGCTGCACTACACTTTGTGATGCCCAGGGTTAGGACATCATCTCAGTAGGTAGGCAGTGCTGCTCACCAACCCAATGATGTGCAAGGTCTTTGAGTGAGACAAGAGGCACCTATCTTGAATGGAGACAGCAAAAAAAAAAGTGGAAACAATCATGTGGCAGAAACAGATTAAAATAAAAATATAACAATTCTGCAGTCAACTTTTTGAGTTGTTAGCTTATTAAAGGAAGCTGGTGGCTCCAACAATGTTTTTATTCCAAACATGGCTCTGTGTGTTTGTATGCATATGGGTTCATGCATATGTGCATGTGCGTGGGGAATTACGTAAGGCTCTCTCTTTGCTCTACACGAAAGGCAAGCATTAAATTAGAATTCCTCTTAACTAATGTTATTGGGGCAAAAATTTACAATATATTTTTGTGTACCTGCTTGATTCCAACACTGCCTTATGAATATTACAGCACAACAAAAGTGTAACCATGCAAAACTTTAAAATACCATATTTTATTTATCCATTTCCACAAAATTCTACGGCCTAAGATTTTTCCTGCTAATGTAATACAGTATTTGTGATACACAATGCAAGTTACTGGAGTTTTGGAAAATCGCAAAAGTTTACAATTTAAAATTTGATGCATTTCACACCCATGACCACTAACTCCCGCTGCTGAGATTGCCTTGTTAACCCCACAGTTCTACCAGTGCAGCTGGCCACGGTAGAATAAGCGAGGAAATGTTGCCCCTAAGCAAGCGTCGATACTTCTCACAAAAAACCTTCTTCCCCGAGTGCAAACAGGCTGGCAGACACACTACCCACCGCCACTGAATGTTTCACGCGCAGCCTGGTCAAGGCAAAATTGGGATAGCTGAGCTAGCCGCAACCCCCGCACACCCTGGCCATCGCACCACGTATATATAGCATTGCAGGCTGGAAAACGCCAGTTATCTCCACTGACCACTTCCAGAGCTCTCTTATCCTTTTGAAAAGCTTGGACACCTTTGCCTAGAGAACCAGTAGAAGCAAAGCTGAGCCGGCAGGCACTCCTTCAGAGTCCTCGGTCAGTGTGCTCGCCACAGAGCCCTAATTTACACCATGTTGTATGTCCGTTAGTTAGTGACAGGGAGCAGACATTTTTATTTACGCTGTTGCACCATTTAGACATTCCTGCCTTGAGTGCCATACCTTTTGCCTTCAAGGCAATAAAACCTGACGCAACTTTTAATTTGGTATTCATTATTACAAAAAGTCAGAGAGTAGTTAAAAACCTTTTTCGACCTTGGTTTACTGCTGTTCTCATCCGCAATTTTGCCTACCTTAATTACCCCATGCAGATATACAAGGTGGTACCAGACCAGAGGGACTGAAGGGAATCAGAGCAGGACTACAAGATAGTTAGGGGTGGGCATGTTTGCGCCCTAAGGAGAAAGGGGGGGGGGGATCACTTCTGTATCCAGTGCCCAGTGCAGGCTGTCCTTGATTGATCACTGATCATTCAGACAGTGCTCACAAGCACGATACCAGGCTTCCAACACTCACAACACTGAAGGATAACCAGAGGTCCAGCCCCTCTATTTAATAAACCTCCTTTCATTACATTGCATCTAGACCTGCCTGAGACACAGGGTTGGGAGACGGGAGCTTATGGCCCCAAGGCCCCCTGGCACACCAAGAGCGCAGAGAGGATATCAACCCAACTTACCAATCTCTGTTCGTTCCACTGCATCCAGACCTGCCGGGGACAGAGATTGGAGGTAGGGCAAAGTATCCTACTGTCTTCGGCCGCACACAGAAAGATGTGTAGGGAATTGTGAATCCAAATGTTGGGGACCTTCTCTAACCCTCCTATCTCAATAACTTGCAGACCCCTTACGTACCACCTCATTGTTTGCCTAACTCCCATTGTGAGGGAAAATGGAAGAAGACAGTTCAGTCTGACCAGTGCCCTCAGTAACCACGAGAGAGTTCAATCCAACATTGGGCCATGCCCAACAACAGCGGCAGCAAGCCAACGCTGGGCCCACTCAGCCCTCACCGAATATCTTCAACCCTTCCGTGCAACATCACCCGACCAGCTACACCGGCTCCTTTGGCCACGTGTTGGGATTTGTTCCCACGCAACAGGACCTGGGGAGGGAGGGCAAATACCAATATCACAAATCAAATGCTCAGAAGAAGGTAGAAAGACAATTCTTAAAAGAGAAAGCACAGTGGGAACGCTACCAGTCGGTAGCTCAGCGTCTGGAACCCAAGACCCTGCTTTTGGCCCGTCCGACCAAACTTCCTGGAATTAAATGTAACCCATTGATAGGGCCAGTACCCCAGGAAGATCATGTTTGTCCCTGAGCCACCGTCAGTGCCAAGCAGCGGTATGTATATATTAATTTTCCCGCCTATAGTAGTATGTGGTTCGACGCTGTTCTCAGAGCCTTGTTACCACCAAACCCCAAAGGGACAAATTTTACATTGCTCTTATGAGAAAAAATTGCCCCTTATTTGAAAATATATAACTACATTGTTATTTATTATAAAAATTATGCTTTCCAGGAACATAATTGTGACACTAAAGCAGGACTTAATAGTACACAAATAAAATTACATACATGAAAAGTTGGAGCCACAGTTGGCTCAGTTGGTTGGTCACTGGCCTCCCATTTCTAATTCCAGGCTCCAGCAGGCGGGAAATTTTAGGATGGAGGGTTTACTTTGGAGTGCGTGGTGGCCACTGCTGTGATATGGTGTGGTTTTATTGGGGCTCTCCTGTTTTCTCCCTAGACTTAATTCTGCTACGTCTTCAAACCAGTCTTGTCTCACCTCATCACAATCTTCAGACTGGATGGAGTGACAGGCTTGCCCCTCTGGTATGGCAGCCGGCTCTTATAAGTGTCAGATTCCTCTCGCTCTCATCCATACATGACCCTGCCTCAGATGTGAACCACATGTGTATTTTCATTTTCACATTAACAGCTAAAACACACACACACACTTTATTTCACCATTAATATCACCACCTTCACAAGGTGTGTTTGTAAAAGAATCAAGTTTACTGACATATAAAAAATAAGAGAAGAATGCACACCAAAACACTTCTACGATTAACAACTCACACATTACCTTCACACGATGTGCTCTCAGAACTTGATATTTCTCTATTTTTGGAGCAGCTTCAACACTACCACAATATATATAGAGATCAAAAGGCTTCTCTACAGAACAAGCAGTTTCATCGATTAATCCAACTCTGACCATAAGTTTTTTATTAGCGAGGCTTGATGGTTCCTAAAAACAAAATTGCAAATTTACAAGAAATTTGTCAAACTCATAGAAACAATGAATGAAATGGTAGAGATTGTTGGATCTCAGACATAGCCTGAATTAGTTTTCATAAAATACAGAAAGCATATGTTTAGTCAAAACACACCACAGGACACTCTAGAGAAGGACTATTCAAATAGTTTTCCCATGGGGTCAGTTACAAATAATTTCAATGCCAGACGGACCATGTGCAATTGTTTTTATTACAATGTCGTGGCTCACTTATACAGTCAGTTAATTTACGTGACAATGTAATACATTTTATAATATCTAATTTTATTATAAGTTTTAGGCTAGTTATAGGTACCGTTGATATTAAATTAGCTATCTGCATTCAAAAGCATAAATTTAAAAAAAAAATTGCTAATAACATATATTGTTTGCGGGCATGTTTGAGTTATGTGGCTCGCAGGCTGCTAATTGAATAGCCCTGCTCTAGAGCATGCCTAAAATTCACTGCATCTGGAAGCTGAGCAGACAATGGCCAAGAAAGGCTTTTTCAAAATGATGATTTTTTTCAAAGTTATGAGCTTCTTCAGGCATTAATTTTTTCAAGGCCTCTGAACACCTGTGGCTTGTAGTTCAATTCACATACCACATTCACAGCCAGAAGCAATGACCTTCCAAGTAATGTTCTCTTTTCTCCTTCTACAGCAAATACATTACTGAACATGGAAATTGCTACACCCTCTTCCCTTAAGTGAAACTATATATATGTGAAAAATCATTATCTTAATGCACGAAAGTGTTGAGTATACTGTTCAAAAAAGGGCAGAAAAGGGGCTGCAGAACCTCAATGACATATTGTGCTGTATTCATGCCTTCAACAACCATGAAACATGACCGGGAGTCGTAACTAATGGCACCCTGTACCACAACGAATGGTGTACAGGATATACGGCATTCATGAATCAGTACAGGATCATTGTGTTGCCCACTGTGGCTCCAAACCTTGCTGCAACCATCGTCCGCAGTAAGAATGAAGTGGGACGACTCATAAGAGAACACAATGCATCACCATTCCTCTGTCCAATGTTGACATTCCTGGCGCCATTAATGGCATGCCGCACAATGCTGAAAGGTCAAAGGCAAACGGCACAGCAGATGCTGTACCTGTAGGCCAGCCTCATTCAAACAGCGATGAATGGTTCTTGTTGAGACCGGAAAATGCAGTACAGACCCTACAGACCGCAGAATCTCTATAGATGTGGCGCCACATTTTGCTACTGCACATCGGCGAATACAACGATCTTCTCCACCTGTAGTGCATCTGGCAGGACTAGTACCTACTCTGCGACATATGACCTGTATGTATCCACACACGTAAACAGTGTGCAACGTTAAGTGAAACATTTTGAACATACTCCATTGCTACACTATGTCGTCACAGAAAACCGAGTTTTCTGTGACGACATAGTGTAGCAATGGAGTATGTTCAAGAATCTTTCAAACAATTCACTGTACAACAGTAGTGACTGTACAGCCAAGATTAATGGCTATACGATAAGCCAACCGCACTGCTTTGTTCAGTCCGACCATACATCCCTGTTCAAATGGATAGGGTGATGATATTCTTTGTAAGCACAATGCCGTGGCATACTGATCTGCCTGTCAACATGCAAACTTCTGCCTTTCCAGCCTGTTGTACTGTTGTGTACTGGTCACGAGTTGCAGTGATGTTTCTGCAACATCGCCGCAACTATTTGCATTGCACAATTGGCATTTTATTGCAAATGAATGACACCTTATGGGTGCAGTGATTTCCATGGTCAGCAGTTTATTTACTGCAGTATATTAATTTATCACCACAGAAACCACCATGTAATGATGTAAATATTTGAATGGTTTTTTCTGCATTATTGAAAAATGTTAATTGTAAATAGATTGGTGTTCATAATGTGTTTAAAAAGTATGTTTATGTCTACAACTGACTGTTCCAAAACTACTTTATTAACTTACATAATGATACACTTTACAATACAAATGTTAATTTTAAACATGAACACAATGAGAAAAGTTTTTTTTTTTTTTTCAACAAACCTTTTGACTTACAACAATTCCATACAAGTGTACTGGCATTTTTGGACCAGTGATTTCAGAAAGTTTGTGATAAATATATTTTTGCAAGATACTGAACTTTGGTTTCTCAGACGACTGATTAACTGGCTGAAAAAAAAAAAGAGCCATAACACATTAAGAAAGATTAATATAATAAGCACACAAAACAACTACACTGAATTAAAACTTATTAATCCATTTCAGCTGGTTCTTAAATGACAAGCAAGACAGGGACAAAATACATGGCATTTCAAACAGCAATTTTAGCAATTAAACTTTTAAGCATAATAGGGATTACTACTACTAATAAAACTGACAAAAAAATACCACAATATTTATTGCAACAATTCTTCTGAGTTGTTCAAAAACAAGCTGTGATGAGATACAATTTCAGGAGTGTCAAAGTCTATTTATTCTCCTCAACTGCGCCCACCTTCCTTCAAGATGTTCTTTCATATGTTGTATAAGACTGAATGTGTTGGCAAGAAAATCATCGCTATATACAGTACAACATAGCTTAGCAGAGAAAGATACTGTTAACTATTAACTGATACAATGTGGGTCAGTTCCATGTATAGCGCATTATCTTTTGTTATCCATTTTTCATGTTTCAGAATAAAAACATAGTTACAAAACATATTCTGGATTGTATTTATGAACATAGGTTTTTAAGATATGAAAAAAGGCAGGTTGATTTTAACCCATACCATACTAATTACTCCAAATCAGCCATACCAGTAAAGAGTTAAACCTACTACACTTGAGTACTATTTGAGACTCCATAAATTAAGTATACCCATGCATCTTGCAATGTCCATTTTAAAATCTTCAACACAAATTTGGCCTTAAAATTTGTCCCAAAACAGGAGAGCGGCTTCGCGCATGTCTCTCTTACATAGTTGGTCAAAATTATACATATATATATATATATATATATATATCTATCTTGCCTACCCCCTCCCCCTCTGTTCAAAGGCGAGGTTCGGTCGCAATGTCTTTCAAAATTCATAACTGACCTTTCCTAGAACCACTATATTAATGTAAAACTTGTCCCAAATTCTCAAATTTAAAAATAAATAATAATGAAAATAGTTTTCTTCCCATCAAATAGCTAAAATAAAAGATTAATGTAACATTATGTGGTATAAATCTTAACTGCAGATACAATCATACATATTTAAAATCAAAACATTACACAAAGAGAACTTGTATCAACAAAACATATGCAATAATTACTTATTTTAAAATGTACAACATTTTACGTATTTTAGATCGCTTTCAAATATTTAGTTTCAATTTAAAATTTCAAAATTAAATTGCTGATCATACTGATTCCTCAGTACAATAAACGTCATGACGACATTAAAAAATTAGGCACACTGGTAGGACAATATCTGAAAACATAGAAATATTAAAATTTTTTAATACAAATATATTCCTGATACTTTTCATGTATCAGTAGTCAAGACAAAATAACATTAATTTTTTCATTATACCACACTTATGCAACTGTCCAAATAGTGGCCGGTACACACATAAAATATCACACAAGTTAAAAATGAAACACACACTGTATGCAAAACTAACTTATTGAACTACATATTATAATCCTAATCCTATAAGTTACCTCACACAAAGACTTCTAAAAGATTAAACAATCTTGATATAATAATTATTACATCAAGATTTTATTGATATAATAAAAATTATTACAAATGCACAATTTTTACCACACAGACCTTTCTCATGAACCATATTTTAGTTTTATGGACAGATGAATCTGTAATCCGTGCATGTATCTTCTGATAGTCTGATGGCATAAAATAACATGGACTTTCCTCAATAATAGCTCCTTGCAAAGCAATTAAATCACCAACATTCAACTTGAGATTCAGAATTTCAGTAGCTGCATGTTTGAATGCAAACAGTCCAAACAACTTTCCAGGATGATCTTTAGATGCATCTGAAACAAAGGAAAATTAAATCTACTTAAACAATGAAAGAATGAATAAACGAGTGAATGAACAAACAAACTAATGAACCAATCTGTCATTCCTGAAACTCAACAGCGTTTCAAAATCTGACCTGACCAACAACGACTCAACTAAGAAAACCACTTTAGCTACAATTGCTATAGCAAGGCACTACTTTATACACATGAATTGTATAAAGCCGTCTATGACATCAAGCTTACACAAAACCTAAATGAGTAATAGAAAGTGTCGCCTTAATGCGAGTATAACAACTGTACAACAGTGTTCAAAATAACAATATCTACAGGATGTTCAGTAAATACAGTAGAGCCTCTTATATCAACCCCACTTAAAGCGACTGTCTTTCTATAACTAGTTTTTGACTAACTGTAAGAAATTTGGGTGAAAAAAGTAAAAAAAAAAGTTAGGGAAATCTGCCAATAAATAAAATTGTAGCACTTTTTTGACTTGCTGCACGTTGTGATTCTCTTGGTGAGTGCTGTATAGGCCTAGCCAGCTCATATCTAAAAAGCGATACAATCACCCTATCTAGCAAGTGACTTGAATTTTCTTTGGTTTTTGATTACTGTTTGTTGACAACTTATTACACTTAAGTTTTTTGGACATGCCTTCAGCCAAATGGAAGCCTACTAAGCGACACAAATACAACTCTGGACAGTGAAACTACGGCACGTCTTCTTCCCCTTGTGACCATCACCCCTCTGCCAGTCTATCACCTTGACGGGATCCAGATACATTCTCGCTTCCTCACTTCCAGCTTTCTCCTCCCTTTCATCGGCTTCGTCCCTTGGCGTTCATCAGACAGATGTGACTTTCAGTGCATTTATACCGTCAGTTGAAAGCAGAGTTTCAGTAACGTGGGTTTCAGAAAGTAGTGTTTGTGTGCGGTATAAACAATAAAGCATTGGTTTTGTTTGTAAATATGGCGCAAAAAAGTATGCAGCTTCCAATTATGTTATAATTTTTGTAATTGTTTGGCAACAAGGGAAGTCAGATATCCTTCTGTGGTATAATTTTGTTCAGAAGATGTCTGTTTATTAATATAAATTAATAATTTGTTGAAATGTTGATTGATTTTTTTGTAAAAGGGTACCAAACATTGAATTTGTTGCTCAGAAAAGCATATGCCATGACCAATATTAACGTTTTTGTAATTGATTGGCGACAAAGGTAGTCGCAGATACCCTTCTGCAGTATCATTTTTAGCGGAGGACATCTATTTATTAATTTAAGTCATTATTTCATTGAAATGTTGCAGATTTTTTTGCAAGAGGCCACCAAACATTTTATTTTCACTTGAAAATAAGTAGACAATGTCCAATACTAACGTTTTTGTAATCAATTGGCAAGAAAGGAGGTCACAGATACCCTTCTGTGGTATCATTTTATTTGGAAGACTTCTGAAAATTAAATTAATTTTCCATTAAAAAATTATGCTGATTTTATATGAAAGACTACTGAACATGAAATCACGATGCTTAGTAAATCCTGGGCTGCTCAATGTTTTTAACATTTTGAGAGACAAGTCTCTCTGGTATAATATTTTTCAGAATACGTCTGGCTATTAAAATAAATCCATATTTAATTTTAAAAAGTGTAATTTTCACACTAGAGGTGATTAAACATGAACTTCACACAAAAAAAATAATTGTAAATCAGTCCAAAATTCTCCAAAATATCTATAGCGCCTGACCTGTCAAAACAACCTTATTTTTGGAAACCATGAGGTGTTGTTACAGTAATGTTCTACTGTAATGGTAAATGCTGAAACTTTTGATAAATCTGGTCATGACTTACGAAATTATCACAAACTGACCTTAGAGAAAACCCACAGTTTTCGAGATATGGACACATTTTCAAAAGGTTTGAAAATTCATACCTTTGGTTGGTAGTTTTTGTGCAACTGCTATACGTTTAAATATCTTTCATTCAGTTCTTTCCTAATATTATTGACAAGTTGAGTTATTATCAAAGTACGTCAAAGGCTTTTCAAAATGTAATAAGCTATACCAGCATGTTATTCGCCACCCTTTTGTAACATTTCTGTTGAATCAAACATGCATAAATTACTTCACTGATAATATTTATGTGGAAATTATTAAGTCAAAATTCTTTTCACCAATTTTTATTTTTATTTAACAACATACATTTTCTCAACACAAAATAAATAAATATTACTCCTTTTCTATTATCATTTATGAAACTTTAAAAACTTGTTGCGTCAATTATAGTGATTTCCTTAAATCATTATGTTAATTTTATCTTCTTTATCACACACTCACCCATCATTGGCATTGGTGTTATTCTTTCTGTTAAAGAAAATTAAGTTTGATTTTACTTTTCCCTTACTCATGTTGTCATCTGTCCTCCAATTGGCTGTCATCTGACTACGCCACATCTCTCCGCCAATCAGCAAAGGCGAGACAACTAGTCTATTTTCTTTCGTGCATTTGTTTAATAAACCTTCAATACTTCGTACCCTCTAGGGAATAAATGAAAAATAACAACCAAAATTATAATACTGAAAAACGTCTAGAAACAAATGAAATATACTTACAACAGATCTCTATAACACTAAACTATTAAAATAACCAAAGATTATAATGTATTTTGTTTAACTCAGATAATAAAGATGAATTTGAAAATTATATTAAATTAATTGGCTACATAAGCAAATATTCTGTTATCATATATAATTATAATATCTGTGACTTAACTGCAAATAAAGCTGTGAATTTTCTAACAACTCAAAACAAAAGTGCACATATCTTGAAAACCATGGGGTTTTCACCAAGTTCAATTTGTGATAATTTCATTGGCCACAGCTGGCCCCATCGTTTATTTCCGGGTTAGCGGATATTTATGGGACACCTGTTAGAAACGTACATAAATAAATATATTAAAACAACTTATCTCACAAGAAAAATAATTCTCAAACCTACAAGTGTCCCAAATAGGATAGTTTATCATCATATTAAAATAACTAGAATACAGGTACACTTCACTCATTAGTTTTCATTACAAGATTTGTAAACTTATGCCACAAAAAAAATACAAGTTTTGGCACAACATATGCATAAAATTACATGGGTTCATCACACTTAAAACCCCTATAATGAATTATAAAAATTACCACTCAAATCTTTTTCTCCCCATTATAGATTGAACTGCCCACAAAAGTATAAGCTTTAAGTTTTACCCAAAATGGCTGGTATCATTTATACATTTTAGACAGATAATATGCCTTGTCAGGTATGCAATTTACAATCTCTCCATACTTATACAAATTCAACAAAAATTAAGATGTTACCTATTGTGTACAAGCCTTAAATCACACATATTTGGAAAATAAATAACATCTTTTACAGGCACGCTAGGTGTTATATTTACTGCAGTACAATAAAGAAGTCCTACAACTACCTCTTAAAAATGAGAAGCATCTTATACAAATATGAAAACAGGCCAAAAATTGTTGACAAGAAGTTAAGTGACAAAAGAGCATTCTATAAGAATATCCAATAAAGGCGTAAGTTTTACTGACTTAAATATGTGTGTGTGTATTTTTCACATAAAATTTCGATTAATTTCCTCTGCAAGACATTTGCCCCTATTTTGCACTAAGTAGCAACCATGAAAATCAAAAGATAATATTATTTTCGCTTGCTGGTAAATTCTGCAGCACCTAGTCACAGTTCAGAAACTCCAGATGTGCGCCATTCCTTCAAAAACCACGCGGGACAAAGGGATGAAAGTGGTGACTTCATTCATAGAGTAGCAAGGCAGCTCATGTTGTTAAATAGAAATACACTGCAAATGCAAACCAGGATCCCAGTTGACCCATTCACTGGCAACCTGAAAAGCAATACAGTGCTCCCACTCTTTTTAGCTAAAAAATTTCAAGCACTTTCTTTCAAACTTTCAAGTGTCCAAAATTTACTGTAACGGGCATTATAAGGATCAAGACAAATCAACAGCTAAAAAAATTTGCAGCAGAGTCAAACGGGGGAGAAGTATCGAGGAATATTTTTCTTACATCTGCTAGGGGAGGAGTAGATTAATTGTTACGGCCACAAAAGAAGCTTTGTTCACGATTAGGGAATAACACTCCTATTTTGTAATTTTTGTTAGTGCTCTTTCTCTAAATTCTCGAACAAAAGCGTATGAAATCAGATATTATCGTACGTTGTACACAAAACCCCACATTCTCGTGTCTGTGTACTAGAATTCTCCTACGTTTGGTAATGCTGGAAAGGAAATTTTCTTATCAGAACAAAAACATGAGTATGACATCACAACTGTTGACAATAATTGTACACAGAACAAACATGCAGACCTACAACTGTACACTCTAAAAAGGCATAAAGCACCATAGAAAATATTCATACATACCATAAATTTTCCTGTAAATATGATGGCTGCACACCACTTTTAATTTGTCAAGAATACCATGTAAATAAACACTACGAAAAATAAGCACTATAAGCACCTAAAAATTTTTCAAGCACTTTTAAGCACCTCAACATATTTTCAAGCACTTTTAAGGGTCCTTGATTTCTTGAATGCATTTCAAGCACTTTCAAGGAGCATGGGAACCCTGCAATGCAAAGTCCAAAGCAAGGACTTTGGAGACAGATGCCATCAGAGTTCCCTTGTAGCTTCTTGACCTGAATGTTATTTGAACCAGAGTGATGTGACTTACTGCAACATTTTCTATAACCACCTTTTTTTACATTATGTAAAACAGTAGATAACAATACAATCAAGGTGAAGAAATGGTCTTGCTTGACTGGAGCAAACCCCTCGTACAGTGGAATGTTTTATAATAATTTATTGTCCAAATTTTTGAGTCAGCATCATGAAATGTATGTATTGGATGATCTTTCTCACTGTAATATTGTCCTCATTTGCCTATTGCAAAAAACCTTATTCGTAGTTAACTGAGAACTTTTGAAATCCCTGACAAGTTTCTACTTCCAGTCTGTTGTGTATCCTTCCACCACAAGTAAACATAAACATTGCAATGTCGCTTCCGCCTAATCTTCAAATCAAATGCTCAAAAGCCGACTTTATATACTCGGCAAACAAAAATTACTACTGTGGCGAACAATAAATAAATGTACACATTAACTTCACTGAATAATGACACTTTATGAACATTGGTTGATGTTCAGGATTTTTACTATTTGGATATTAAAAGGTCATTCCCGCTCTTCTGAGGCACCAGGCAATTTGCAATAACCCCATTTAATCCAAGAGTAATTTTGTTATGGTTTTAGCAACAAAACTGGTATTATTAGAAATTATATTTTAATTTTATTAGAAAAGCAGTCACTTCAGCTTGAATTGTGTTCTCTGAAATCTGCCGTAATTAATGGTTTCATCATAAACCATGAAGGATAAGGACAAATACAAAGATTATGATGAAATCATTCTGTATGTCCTAATTTCTGAGAACACGTTTAAAAAAAAAAGTGACTGCATCTTCTATATAATGCAAAGATAACATAAATTTTTACTCCTTTTATTACTTGAACCATAAAAAATTTGCCTTGAAGTAAATTGGGTTATTGTAGGTCGCGTAGCGTGCCCAAAATTTTGGAATAGCCTATTTATACCACTTTGTAATATAGCATACCAAGTTCATAATAAAATACATATATTGTTTATACCGTAAAGTGAGATGGATGCGGAAAGGTCTCACAAGGTTCTTATTTTTCTCCTGTAACAAAAACACACCATCATTGTTTAGAATGTTCATTTTTAAACATAAATATTTTTTGACTGTTGTACACATCATAGCGATGGCATACTCATAGATAATGTGAAGTATTTGGCCTTAAAAAAGCAATAGTATCTTAGACCATCATCAAATGACACAAAACTTATTTTTAATAACACAAGTAGAATCAAGGAAAATGTCTTGCATGTTTAAGTGCTATCAAGTGACATGTGTTCTTATAATATTTAAGTATAATGTTAAAAAACTCTGTTTGTCAATGATATTAATTACTATCATAACAATATCTGCCAACATCAAAATGGTCACTGAAATGGAGTAAGCCTTAATTTACAAAAAACAGCACAACCTGAATAATTTGTAGCTAAAGGGACCATTAATTATACCAAATACTCAAAATAGGAAAATTTTAAAATGGGCTGAAAAAATAACTTAAGTAAAATAAAATACCCAGATGTTATTTTATTCAAAATTTCAAAAGCAGTGTATTTTCAGTATAAGTCTGGCTTTTCCCCTTCTTCATCTGAAGATGCACCATCATTTATTTTGCTCAGATACACCAAAATTTCTTATACCATTAGTTGACCACAAACTGCTGCTGTTTATAAAATCTGAATAACGAAAACCTACATCCTGTTCAACATCTTCTCAAGCAGATTGGAGGTTGATTTTAATCTTGCAAATCATAAGCACTCAAGCAAATGTTTTTAACTAAAAGCCACCAGATGGAAGTGTGAAATATTTAATTACTCCTTGATCCATAGGCTGGATGACTCGTATCAAAATTGAAAAGGGAGGGGGAGGGGGAACGGTCAAGACAACCCTCTTTCAAAAATAAGGGGGAGGGAACGGTCAAGACAACCCTCTTTCAAAAATAAGGGGGAGGGAACGGTCAAGACAACCCTCTTTCAAAAATAAGGGGGAGGGAACGGTCAAGACAACCCTCTTTCAAAAATAAGGGGGAGGGAACGGTCAAGACAACCCTCTTTCAAAAATAAGGGGGAGGGAACGGTCAAGACAACCCTCTTTCAAAAATAAGGGGGAGGGAACGGTCAAGACAACCCTCTTTCAAAAATAAGGGGGAGGGAACGGTCAAGACAACCCTCTTTCAAAAATAAGGGGGAGGGAACGGTCAAGNTCAATTGGTTATGTTTAGAAAATTTTAAAAAATTGTGGATTGGCTGACTGTCCAATTATTAGCAATAGCAGTTTTTCTGAGCCTCCCATATTTTCCCCAAATCAAAGTGTCAAGTGTTCTTTGCTGTCCTTGCTTTCAAATTCAACTTTAAAAGCCAATGTATTCTCTGAAGTATATTTATAGAATAATATTAAAATGTTATTGGCACTTCTGTCTGCCATCTTTTGCAACAAATCCATTTTTTCCCATGCTTCTTCCAAAAAAACACTACTACTTTATTTAAATTCTTCCAGCTGAGCAGTGCTGGCCTTAACATCACATTATTCTAAGCTTGATGCAAATTATTCTGTTCAAGCTCTAACGAACAGTCCACTCATAACTGTTTAACCCATTAAAACACACATTCATCAATATTGTGATTTTCTGGTGCCCTCACACTTTATCTTTCTCGCCTGTGTTAGACGCACTCTCCAATTGTCTTAGTTTCTGAAGAAGCTGACAATGTACATGATGTCCCAAATTAATGTTAAGACTCTTTTTAACATGAATAACAGAGAAACTATTAAAGACAATTCGATGGGACTGCTTGTATTGTGTTCAATGCTTCAAAACAATAACTACAGTTTCCACGGGAGTGGATTCACAGGCGGTCATAATTATCTCTGTCATGGAATCCAGTGTCCATGGCTTCGTGGCTTGCACAGTGTTCTTCAGAGTCCCCCTCAGATAGCAATAATAACAGTGTTAAATCTGGAGATCTGGGTGGAGACTCAACACTTCTTCATCGCCGGCCTATCCACCTTCCAAATCAACCTTAACGACACGGTGAAAACCACAATACAATGCTCTGCACCGTTGTAGAAGATAATACCAATCCTGTGTCACCAAATAAAAATCTCACTAGAAATCATTTAGAAACTTAAAGAAGACTGAGATAGTATACTTCTTCTATGGGAGCAGACTGTAGTGAAAGNGATAATACCAATCCTGTGTCACCAAATAAAAATCTCACTAGAAATCATTTAGAAACTTAAAGAAGACTGAGATAGTATACTTCTTCTATGGGAGCAGACTGTAGTGAAAGCAATAGCTGGCCGGTAAGTGTGACCTTGAACAAAGCAGACACTGCCACTACACACACCAAGTCACATTACAGCTCACATGGCCAACCAGGACTCTATTGCAATCCTCGCACAAAATGCAAGAACCCACACACAAAGGATCTGTTTTATGCAGAGAGCGAGTGGAATAACATGTTGCCTATGTACATAATAACGGAAGCTGGTTTTTGTGGTCTATGCGTAATTTATACTTCAAACTGTCCTAAATAATTGTGATTTACAGGAAATTTTTTTCATTGTTTTGATAGAAAATTGAAGAGATCAAAAGGAAAATTTCAAATAAATACAAATTCCATAATATGTTTGATTTATCCAGGTTCCACTGTACCATAAAATAAATAGCAAATTCATATTACTGCACGTGACTGCACTGAAAGCACATTGGCCAGTGCTGTGTGTTCCAGATAATATGCACTTTGACTTGGTGCAATTATTTTACATGTCTCAATTGGGAATTACGTCTCCAGAGACAGTGCAACAATTACGCTCCACATATGGCAGACAAACATGTGCTCATTTCAGGCAATCATGAGACAGTTGTTGCAGTTTTATATTTCCCAGGATGCACTGAGTTTGCATCCAGTGCAGCCAAATGAATAGCACTATAACAATATACAAACAAATTACGTACAAACAAATGGTGGCTGGGATTGGTTTTATGACTGAGAAAATATTTGTCATAAAACGTTTTCCTTTAAGCCATTTTTTATCCTGTAACCACCCCTTTTAAACAAATATTGCCATGTAAGTAATAAACCCAGTGTGTATATTCCTCCGCACTTGGAAGTTAACGTCTAAGGCTAAAATAAAGTACATTTATTGACTATTATTCCGAATGAGAGGGCTTTCAAAAGTGCTCACTTTACCGTGACTAGCCTATAACTCTTATTACATTATGCTAGTTTTATGAAAATCTGTCCAGTCAAATTTAGTACATACATACGAATAATACTATGGTAGACCACCCTAACCCTATATGATTTTAGAATCTCTATCACATAATATTTATACATTTTGACAAACAATGTGTGGAAATATGTCTTAAACTAAACTAACAACTCGCCATATAAAAAACATGAATGTGAATATCATGTTGCCTGTTCAGACAATCTTGTCAATGCACAACAAACCATGGAGAAGTATGATGAGAGAAAAGAGTTCTTGGACAAATTAATAATACAGTTAAATAATGTCCACAAATAAATTAAGAAGAGGTAGCTGAGGTTTAACTTACTTTTCTCCATCGGTTTCCTAATTGCCAATAAAATGTCATCAAATTCTGATACAAATTACTGAATAACTATTACAAAGCGGTCATAATTCTAATGCAAAATCAATAATATTTCTTATATGTACTTATGAAAACTCTAATAAATTTCAACCATACCTTCCTGAATGTCAATTTTCAGTACATCAGAAGTTGGTTTTTCGAGCACAGACTTTATTTCACCCTGGAACAAAAAAAAATAAAGACACATGTAAAACACATTTCTATTTTAATACAAATTCATTAACAATTTCAAAGCAATAGAAATATATTCTTTAGAATAGGACTAAATTGTATTGACAAATTCTTATAGCTCACAGTACATATTTGTATTGAAGTTTTTTGATGCCTACATCTCTATTTCAAAAATGTCTATTTTATACTAGGACCACGGGCGCCAATTGTAAGTTTGAGTGCTATATATTTATTTTTAGAATAGATAGAAGTAGAGCAAGTAATATTTTATTGAGAGGTAAAGATGGACAGTCTTTAATGTTTGTGAGAGTTAGGATACAAGGGTATAGTTTTCTAATATGTAGATCAGAAAATAGCCAATATTTTTTTCTGCTTCGGTTTGAAAACTAAACAATGACAGGTTCATGTACAACTTATTTGCATGGGAAAACCTTGTTATACCACGAAAGGTAAATATGTACAAGATTAGACAAAAAGATCTGATGGTTTTTGAAATAGGAAAAAAAATAGGTGTATTAAGCCTACAATGTAGGGTGGTTTAACTGCTAGTGGGACTTGAGTGTTGGCTGAAGGACACCCATTCAATATTATTTCACATAGTTGCCCCATAGTCACGTCACACCGAGTTTCCTTTTGGAGCTTAGTTACCATATCCTGCGTGGCTTGTATGTAATGAATTACTAATCCCTGTTGGGCACCTTATCTCTTGCTCATGTAATTCCAATTCCTCATCAGGCCTACTTGCCCACGATAGCACATCAGCTACAATTAATTCATTACCACGAGTGTATTTTAAAGTTAAGTCATAGTTCTGCTGTTTGATACGCATCCTCTGCTGTCGCACTTATGAAGAGGTTTTTGAAATATGGCTTCTAAAGTCTTATGGTCTGTCTTGGCAATTACCTTCTGTCCATTTATGTATTGGTGAAACCGTTCACAACCATACACTATTTCAAGTAGCTCTTTCTCAATCTGAGCATAGTTTTGCTGTGCCTTGGATAGTAATTTAGATGCAAGTGCCACTGGTCCCTATGCTTGCAACAAAGCAGCCCGCAGACCTTTCTGTGAAGCATCTACCGAAACAGTTACTTACTCACCAGGATCAAAATACTGCAGTACTGGAGTGGATGTTATCAACATCGTTACGTTGCAGCCTTCAGAATTTTCAGAATTGGTGACTGGAAATTACAGCTCAGTTTTCAAAATAGGTAAAGACATGAAACGTGAAAGGCACCAAATAATAATAAAATAACGTCAAGTCTCGGTTGTTACTGTAATTGTATTTAATATTCAAAAGAAACAGTTCACACAGAAGCTTCAAGTAGGTAGAGTCACGAACAGTCAGTTTCACCAGATAAACAAANAGAAACAGTTCACACAGAAGCTTCAAGTAGGTAGAGTCACGAACAGTCAGTTTCACCAGATAAACAAACAAAGAGAAGAGCCGCAGTAGTTTATTTATTATTCACTTAATTCAATCTTGCATCGCAAGAGGAAATTACACACGCAGGAGGGACGTCAGTTCCCTCCTGGCACCCTAGCGACCTCCCACACTGGCGGAAAAATAATTTAGCAGGATAAAGTTTACCGGTGTGGGGGATATTTGCCACCTCGACGCGTCTTCCGCGAGTGCTGGTTGTCTACTGTTAAGCTTTGCTTTGCTAGCGAGCGGTAGGCACAGAGAGTATAAGTCACCCCATGCCTACCCCCACTCCTCGCCTCAGGGTGCCAAAAGCGTGACCAAATAAGGGCATGGCGTGGGTCGGAATCCCTTCAAAAGCCTACGCGACCACTGCCGGAACCACCCCCTACGCCATGGCAAATTGCCTAGTAGTAAAAATATAATCAAACTTCTAGAAGGAAAAAATTTCTACTGCAGTTGGAAAGCTTCTATCTACTAATGCTGACGCGAACAAAAACTAAGATTTCCGAAAAAGTAAATGTACAATCAATAAACATAACTACCACGGCTTTAACTTCGAATCCCGATAAAATATTACAAAGCCTCGCAAAACTAAAGAAATTAACAAATTATCCCAATAATTATTATAACTGCCTCATTACATTACCCCCCNACAAAGCCTCGCAAAACTAAAGAAATTAACAAATTATCCCAATAATTATTATAACTGCCTCATTACATTACCCCCATCGGTTTGGGAGACATTTTGAAGAAATATTTCCCAAACAGAAACCTATCTTGTATGCGTCTACTCTGCAAACCACTGAGCCTCTGCTCGTTAATAACAATTGGAGTTTACAATTTATTACCAAACCCAATAACATAACAAAAAATATACACTTCATATGTCAAAGAAGAGCGACAAGATNACAAAGCCTCGCAAAACTAAAGAAATTAACAAATTATCCCAATAATTATTATAACTGCCTCATTACATTACCCCCCTCGGTTTGGGAGACATTTTGAAGAAATATTTCCCAAACAGAAACCTATCTTGTATGCGTCTACTCTGCAAACCACTGGCCTCTGCTCGTTAATAACAATTGAAGTTTACAATTTATTACCAAACCCAATAACATAACAAAAAATATACACTTCATATGTCAAAGAAGAGCGACAAGATNAGTTTACAATTTATTACCAAACCCAATAACATAACAAAAAATATACACTTCATATGTCAAAGAAGAGCGACAAGATATCTACTGGGATGATGCAAGAAAATAATACATATAACTTATTGCAATTAGTCACATGTTGTTCTAATTTGTGGTTGCGGGTGTCTACACAACGTAGGTCAATGATGATTCTAGTGGACAGCTCATTACTCTGGTTTCTCACTGGGATCACACAACACTTACAAAGGGGACCCAGGTCTGTCCAAAACTATAAAAGTCACTGCCTTATTTATTAGGCCAGCAGTGCTGACAAAAAAAGGGGCCTCAGACCTGTCCCAATCAAAAACTTACAGTTTGTACTATTGATCCAAGGATACCATAAAAACTGGAGCAACATCTTACCACTACACATGTATATTCTTAAGGCCCAACACAATACATCTCAACCTTTGTATTTGTAGACAACATGTACATCCTCAATTTATCTTTTTCATTACTTAAATTTGTCAATGCTGAATGTGCAAAATAACAGTAAAATTATATTCATTAAGATTCTTACATTTTGTATTGTTCCGTATTACTGCATTCCTTAAAACTCTTTTATCAACATCCATCGTTATTTCAAGTTAACTTCCAACAAACTTCTATAACAAAACTTATTAATATTCATTGCTCCTAACTTCCTGTTTGGTACTCTGCTTAAATAAATCCCCATAGTTACAAAAACATTACATTTTATGTAAAACAAATCTTTTCATAGCTTATGTACTCAACACTCAATAACATTAACCAGCTACTTATTTTCTCTTGCATTGGCATTCATTTCCATTTACCATTACAAAGGTATACCTCAGTTAACCAGAAGTAATCCTCACAAAACAAAAACTTTCCTTTCAATCATACTCTACCAATATTTAGCAATTGGAAAATTCATTAGTAAATCATACTACTGCTAATACAGTTTAAATAATACAACTGGAGATACATTATAATGATTGTATATCCATTTCCTGAAATTATTACTTTTGTATTGTATCAAAGGTTTGCCAAAAAAAAATTACAACTAAGGTTACAAGTTGCCAATCCCTTCAGCACTGAATAAATACAAGATACTACATATTAAAATATATACTATGATACTATTACATTTCAATGTTCTTGACATCACATTACCTTTAATGTTCTTAATTACACATAATTTAACAAAAAAATAAAACTCTTATACTTACTGTTCTCTCCCCTTAAAACCTTCCTTTGGGGGTGTCGGACAGAAATAGTTGTCGAAACAATGTCAAGTTGGCATAGCCCCCTCTGCCAGATTTCACCTGTAAATTGGCTTCCTTTGTCAGATAAAATACACACTGGTTTGCGTACTTCAGCAACGAACAACTTTGATTTGGCTAGCAAAGTTTTTGCATTAGCTTGTACCAGTGGATTCAACTTTGTGTACTTTGAAAATAAATCCAACATTACAAACAGGTATCTCACCCCTTCTTTTGATCGTGGTAAAGGACCAAAAATGTCAACTGACACTAGTTGCAGAGGCTTAGTAGTGAGAATAGGTTGTAATACACCTTGCAAATTTTCAATTGGTTGTTTAGCTTTTTGACACAAATCACACGATGGAGTCACGTCCCTTATGGTGCGTAGCATGTTAGGCCAATACATTAACCGTTTCAAAGTACCATACAATTTATTTGCTTCTACATGTCCAAGCATAGCATGTACCTCATATACTACCTGGGAAATAATACTTGAAGGTATAACTGGTTTCCAAATCTCTTCTAAATTAATATAGCTGTCACTATGATAAAAAAAATTTCCTTCTTCTGACAAACAGAAAATTTTGGTAGATCTTATCCTCCAGTAGTAGGACTTGTAGTTTGGACTTAACTTTTTCACCAAACACATCCTGATCTTGCATAACTGGCAACTGTTGTAAGATCTTCTTAAGTGGTTTGCTAGCTTTAATGGCTGAGGAATTGATGCTGGTTATAACGAACTCTCGCAAGCCCTTGGGTGGTCTTAGAAGATCAGGTTTAGCAAAGGGTATCCTGCTTAGATAGTCAGCAGCTTCATTCTCGGTCCTTTTGATGTACAGCAATTCTAAGTCATACTCTTGAAGTAGTAGTAACCGAGTCAATCGCTCTCCAAATCCTTTAACATACTTCAGGCAAATTAATGCTTGGTGATCCGTTAACAACTTGATTTTTTCTCCAAGCAAAAGATCTCTGAACTTCTGTAGAGCACAAACTATAGCTAGAGTTTCCCATTCTGTCAGTGTACAATTTTTTTCAGCACTGTTCAAAGTCCTATTGGCCATAGCAACAGTCTTCTCAGTTCCTCAGTCATCTAACTGTGCCAACTTAGCACCAAGGGCGTATGCAGAAGCGTCTGTATACAAGAGAAGCTCTCGCCCTTGCACTGGATGGTAGATTACATGTACTGTCAGAAAGATAGCTTTCAGCTGGTCAAAAACTTGCTGATGTTCTGTGGTCCAAATCCACAATTGCCCTTTCTTCAGCAGAGAAAACAAAGGAACAGCAATTTTAGAGATTTTGTCCAGAATAATGGCGGTAGAATCCCAGAACTCCTAGGAATGCTCTCAGTTGATGAGTGTTCGTACGTACTGGAAATTGAATTATTTTATTGCCTGTAACTTTTCAGGTGCAGTGCAAATGTCTTTTATATATATATAAAACGTTCTTCAAACGATGGCGAAGTAATAAGTATGTCATCAACATACGCTCTTGCAAAGCCTTTGCACTCTTCTCCCAATGTTACATCCAGATGTGTGAACTCAGCCACTGCATTACACAAACCAAAAGGCATTACAATGAAAACATACTGCTGATTCCTGAATAAGAATACGGTGTACTGTTGTGAATCACTGGACAAAGGTACTTGCCAATACATACAAGTTATATCGAGGGTAGTCAAAAACGTTACTCCCCGATACAGCCTTAATAAATTCCTAGTTTGAATAGGACACTCCTTGTCCTTAACTGTAATCTTATTTAGATTCCAAGCGTCTAAGCACGACCTAACAGTACCATCTCGTTTCCTGATGCATACCATTGGACTTGTGTAATGGACTTGACTTCCTCTTAACTATGTTCCAGTCATCAATTTAAGATACTCTTCTGCCTCAGATAAGATACTTAGCAGGTATAGGATATGCCTTCCTGTGAAACAGAATATTGTCCAAGACTTTAATTTTTACCTGATACAGTAAATTCCTCCGTGGTACTTCAGACATACATTGCTGGTGTACACTAAGCAGGCTATACAGTTGATATTTCTGTACATCGGATATGGTAGTAACCGATGTAACAGCATTGCTAATTCCCTCCGAAACAGGCAAACATACAGGATTTTTAGGTTCTTGTGACAGCTGAAAAACATTAACATCTTTACCTAACAAACCAACCATGTTGTCAGACGTCTGCCATTTCTCCGGGGTGGGTAGAGTTAAATTAGTGTCAGGAGAAGTTATCAGCCAACATCCAAAGATCAAAGTTATGCCAAACTGTGTCAAAAAATCTGTATCATGTGTTAGCGGTTTGGCTAAACCTTTGACAATCAGTACCGTTACTTGTTTTCTAGGTCCCAAGCCATCTATGATCAGCATCGTCTGCTTACTGACTACTGGACTTGCTCTAGACGTTACGCCTATTATCTTCAACCTAGGTACTGGGAAAACTGGAAGTTTGAGTCCGAGGCTTTCGATCTGCTTAACAAGCTCCTCATTAACACAACTAACTTCAGCCCTGCCATCAAGAAAGGTAGGTACAGTAATACCACAAACATTTAGATTTAATTCAGGACACAAAGAAAATCTTGAGTTGGGCAATACTTCATTAACCTCTCGTAACAAAAATTCTCTCCCAGTTTTGTCCAACATTAGTGTTAAAACAGCAGAAATGTGAACAGGTTTACTTGCACTAGTACAAACAATTTCTGGAGTGGTGATATCAATTTTCATCCCCACAAAGTCATCTCCCTGGGTCAGCGCTCGGAAACATACACCGCCAACACTATCTAGTTTAACTTCTCCTTAGGGTTGGAAGGGTTTTCAACCTGAGTTGAGGTTGGTTCTACACTGAGTAGAAGTTTGGAAAACAGGAGCCAAAGGATTCAAAGGCTTGTTCCTTTGAAAGTAACCTTGTTGATTACTTGCAGAGTGATACTGAGGTTGAATGACAGGAGGTGGTGCAGACAAATTAGGCATCACCTGCCATTGCACTAAAGGTTTTTGCCCATTATCATAATTTTGTAATGGCATTGGTGGAACTGCTGGCACTCCAAAACCAGGTTGCATCATACCCATTGGTTGCATTAGCCAAAACTCTGAATTATTGTTCCCTTTACATTTACCAACAGGAGAACCAGATTGATTTTCTGGTGGTGAAATGTTGGGATTATTGTTATGATTAGGAAAAACATAAACAGTCCCATCGGAATGTACATAAACATTAGGCTTAGCGAAGTGTCCTTGTTACCATTTTGCTTTGAACTATTAGGATTGCCAATCTTGCGGTACCCTGGTAAAAATCTTTTTCCCTTCTTTTTGTTTGAAGAGTAGTAAAATTTGCTCTTTTGAACTGGGCTTTCCTGATTTAAATTTGATTAGTCCGAACCCTCTTCAGGACCAAGCTGAATAATTTACTTTGGGGTTATTACGAGGAAAATTTGTATGACCTGTATTATGCAGGTTTCTGGGGTCCAGGTATAAGGGTGGAGTACGAGGTGGTGCTGACCTATAACAATCTCGAGTAGGGATAGGTTTCTGTTTCTCAGACTGATCTATTTTTAAGATCTGGTGACGGATATCAGACAAATTTGTAAAAGGTATGTTGGCCCACCTGTTCCGATATCTAGTCGGAAGCTGCGACACAATAACTTCAGCAAATCCCTAATTTTCCATAGGTGCATTTAGAAGTCTTGTGCAGTCAAACATCTCGGAAAAGTGTATTTCTCATTGTTTTCCCACGCCTTGGGTCATATTTGTCTAGGTGTAATATAGCTCGCAAACTACCCTGTAGCCTGGCATTCCAGTACTGCTCTAGGAAAATGGTTTTGAACTGGCTAAATGAGTGTGTTTGCCCCTTGACCATTTCCCACCAGTAAAATGCAGTTGATATTAAGCAAAGGCCTAAACAAAGTAATACCTCTTACTCAGACAAACCAAACAATTTTGCATAATCTTCAAGTTTTCGGATGCAGCTTACAGGATCATCACAAGTATTTCCAGCAAAAGTTGGAATTCCCTCCGACCATTGCTCAGCTGGGTGATTGAGCAAAACAGCAGTAGGGTTCAATACAGAATTATTTGTTACGGTAGTATGAGAAAATGTGGGTTGTGTAGGGTCATGCACTTCAGTAGGTGTTGTATGTTCCTGCGATCCCATAGCTGGTGTAACTCTCAGCTTATTCAGTTGTTTGTCGAACATGCTTCATTTCTCATGCAATTCACTGCTTTGCTGCTCGTCATTTTGCTTGCCTGTGCGATAAGCATTTTCAGTCTGTCTCAGCCTGTCGTCTATATGACGTTCGAAGCTAGTTAATTGTTGATCGACATTTGCCATTAAATTCTAATCTGGTGTGACTGAAATAGCAGGTCTATTCTCTACTGTGGGGATTTGAGTTTCTAGTCCTGTTATTTGAACTTCTAATGAATTACATGAATTTTCTAAATTTTGTTGCAAACTCTTGGTTGCGGACTCGACCAACTGCTTCACTGTAATTAGACCCAACCTCACGGCAGCTACTTGAGTTTCAGTTTGTTTCAAAGTGTGTATAATGCATTCATCTACAGGCACCTCAAACCTATCAAAGCTTTCACTAAGTTGTTCTACCAGTCCTGCCTGTGTATTGTGGTNGTAATGCATTCATCTACAGGCACCTCAAACCTATCAAAGCTTTCACTAAGTTGTTCTACCAGTCCTGCCTGTGTATTGTGGTTCTGGGTTAAATTTTCAACTTATGATTTCAATTGTGATACAGTACTTTGTGTAGTAGCAAAATTTGCATGATAGGATTGAATTATATTTTCATTTTGCTTAATTGGCCTTCCAAATAACAAGTAGTAGTTTCAAATTTATGTTCCAAATTACAGGTAGTTGTTTCAAATTGTTTATTCAGAAAATCAAATTTCNACAAGTAGTAGTTTCAAATTTATGTTCCAAATTACAGGTAGTTGTTTCAAATTGTTTATTCAGAAAATCAAATTTCTGATTTTGTTCTCGTAATATGTTTTGCAAATTACGTGTTTGTGTTTCTACATTACGTTCCATTTGTTAACTTAATTCAGTTTTCAAATTACATGTTTGTGTCTCAAACTTATGCTCCAAATTACGTGTGGTGGTTTCATGGTCCTGCTTTATTTCTTGTTGAAATGATTGGAGACATTGCATAAGTGACTCTAAAGTAATAGGATTACTAGCTTCAGTGAGTGTAATAGGTACAATAATTTGGATTTAATTGGTAATCATATTTTCGGTGGCTTTCTCGGGAACTTCATTATTTACACCAATTTCAGTGGAAGAAGTGTTTTTCAATGCATCTGCGCTAGTTTCATTTAGATATGAGGGGGTACTCTGCATGCTATTATCATCTGCCATACTGTCATGCAGGTCGGCGTCGCTAGCCTCGCACAGGGAACTCCTTAAAAAATATGGTTCTCTATCTGANCTGCCATACTGTCATGCAGGTCGGCGTCGCTAGCCTCGCACAGGGAACTCCTTAAAAAATATGGTTCTCTATCTGACACGTTACGCATTTTCAAACAAATAACTTTTGGACATGTCGAGCACGACGTTTGGCGTCACTCTCCAAAAACAAGTAGAATATTATTAAAGTAATTATATGTACTGGTTTTACTTTGCAATTGTGTTCGTTAAATTTTTTTTTTTTTTTATGTAATTGAGTAATTGTGTGAAAGAGAAGCCTTGCACATTCNTTTTTTATGTAATTGAGTAATTGTGTGAAAGAGAAGCCTTGCACATTCAAAATCAACAAATTCCTCTGTGTGGTTGCTAGGCAACCGAGAATTATGTGGGACAAGAATACTATTACCCATTTGCCATAGCGGAATACAACATTAGTTCTTTGCGTCAAAATCATAAATTAACAAACACCTCAATTCTCTACAACAGGTAAGTAAATTAAGTTGACCTCTTTCTGTCTGGTGTAGAAGAATGCAGTGACAGAACATACAGATATGCAACACAAATGGTACCCTTTTCAATAGGGGATTTAAAATTCCAAATCTACACAGATCGCACAGATATACCCTGAATATAAATGAAAGTTTTATTACTGTGATAAGAAAAAATAGCAAGACAAATTAGCATCAGACATGCACGAACCTGTGTAGTTATCAGAAATTATAACTTCCAAAAATTAGATATCTTACTAATAGTGAGTGTGATACATATGTTAATATTTCTCAGGAGCATTAATGAATTAATCTCTAAGTTAATATGTTTCAAAAAAAAGCATTAGGTGAAAATTTAATTAGTTCACATTAATGTAATAAATTCTTGATGAGAAAGTTTATTAAACAGATTCATATTAACATTGAATAAGTTCATTAAACTAATTCTGGTCCAACTAGCTTGACTTTAGAGCAAAATTCAATTCTCAGGACCTCTGGGCTTATAAATAGCTAAAATAAAATATTTAAAGTTTCCTTTCACTTTAAGTAATTAATGCGATGATTTCAACAGTTAGAAATTTAAGTGGTCCTTAGGATTATACTATTCATTACAGTCTTACACTTCAGAAGATCCCACGGCAATGGAGTCACAAGCAACCCCGTGGGCATCTTCTTCGTGATTTGAAATTCACTAATAAATTAAAACTGGCGCTTTTTAGGCGACTTCCTTTGCCTGCGCGCATTTATAACACTGGCGATGGCTCTCCACCATCGCCCCCTCCCTTATGATAGGCAGTCTTACAAAAATTTAAATAAAATTTGTAAGAGCTAGTCCTACATGACCTGACCACTATCAAGTCTAGAGAGAGAGTCCCAGGGCTTACAAACGTGTAACCCTATCCTGCTTAACAAAACCAAGGATTAGACAACTTCATGATAAGGAAATCTTATCTATAAAGAAGTTAACATAAGTGACCACCTAAGAATTTAGCTTATCAATATACAATTGACAAGGAGAAATCACACAAATTAAGAAACAGTAATTATATAAATCTGTGACATTAAAACATTCAATTAATAAAAAATTCGGAAAATTAGTCACAGGTAATTAAAAATAAAATCATGGTAAAAATCTACTATCATCCTTGTCACAGTTGTATGCCGGTAGTGTGTGAAACACAACATGGCTTGTACTGTGTGAATATGGCCATATATCATTGTTGGTGTGAAATGTGATTTAAGAGTGATATTACACATTTTTCTTTGCAGTAATTAAATGTGACNCCATATATCATTGTTGGTGTGAAATGTGATTTAAGAGTGATATTACACATTTTTCTTTGCAGTAATTAAATGTGACATGCTAACTCGACGTATTGTGAGGAAATACAAATGTTGAATTGAAATTCTTTCCATGTGAATTGTGCGGTAATACAAGTGTTTGCGGGGTTTATAGAAACCTAATAGATGTTAACGTGATGCATAACTTCTCAACAATAGATCAAGCCGCTTACATGGGTGGGGAACTTACTTTACTAGTTTTTGCATGGAAAGTAAGGGTATTTCATAATCGTAGTGTGTAGTTTTGCTTGAGACTGTGGGAACTAAAGGGCTTTTGTATTGCTGTCACTAACCATGTAAAATGCAGAAGACTTAACAAAATGAAAACTAACTTCACGATTGGTGAATCACAGGGGTTGATGAGCACACGCTAGCTTACTTATTATTTTTTTCTAACACACTATATCGTGTTGGCACACTCTCCCCCTGTAATCCCATATCAGGAAATTAGGTTAAGGAACCCAGATTACATTAAATTTACATACATTTTACATGTTTTATCGCACAATTTCCCTGATCTTCATAGCCCTCCCCACTATTGAATTTGGTAGTATGTACAGAGAATATCGTGATGCCCCTAGTAAATTCGTGATGTGTGTGATAAGCAATGTCAATTTAAACCAGTTTCAGGGATATTTTTGATTTTGGAAAAGCCCCTATTAACTCATCAAGTAAGATTTCCTGAAGTAAGGAACATGAATCCTTTACTGACATATTAACACTTACTGTAATTACACTAGATTTGTTCCCATCAGTTTCCAGGTATGCCTTTTCCAGAGACGAAACTGATCCAAATTTCCCAATGGATTGAACAAAATTGTTGTGCGTAAAACCAGAGGACTTGATTTCTTTCAGCGTCACACAGCTACCAACACCATCCATTTTTGTAAACAAACAGAACCAAGCTGCAGCACAAAAAAAAANTCTTTCAGCGTCACACAGCTACCAACACCATCCATTTTTGTAAACAAACAGAACCAAGCTGCAGCACAAAAAAAAACAATGCACCTGGCCTTAACAGTAAAGTCTGTAAAGCCAGAATAACAATTTAAAAAATATTTGGATATTNAAAAAAAACAATGCACCTGGCCTTAACAGTAAAGTCTGTAAAGCCAGAATAACAATTTAAAAAATATTTGGATATTGTAGTGAGGCCACAATTATCAATTGCAGTGGTTTAATCAAAGTTATTCGTTTCGTTTTGGCAAAAATATTCGTAATTATTCCAACATTCGTTTGATCCCTAAATGTGATATTCTAAGGGTTTTCAACGATTTCACCCTTCGGGCTCTCGTTAGGGAGTTTTATTATGAAATAAAGCGAATGCATAGTGCAGGTTTTATTATGTGATTCACGATAAAATGAGCATTCTCGAAAGCAACCTTTGAAAACAATCACTGTCCTGTAACTGCATAACTTCTAGTGTAAAACTGGTTTTAAAAAATAGAAAAAATAAGCGTTAAATTATGCTTTCAGACGTTTGCAGAAGAAACCAAAGTGTGTTATTATTGTATAGGTTTCCAATGGAAATTATCAGGTAATTACTAGTATGATTCTTACAGACCATGGAGCTATTAAAAAAATCCAGGTAAACGTTGAAGCCATTGCAAATTTTTTGGCTAAAGAAGTTCAAGGACAAAAGGCCTAATTCATGTAACAAATAAATTTTACTTTCAGACTCAATACCTGAAACATTTAATAATTATACAAATATTAAAAAAAACACTCACAATAATTAATAAAATAATTTGTATATATTACATCAAACAGTTAAATGTTTAACTAGAAAAATTGATGAAATTTCCTTTGTTCTTGGACAAATTATCCGCAGAACGCAACTTGGATGTACAAATATTATGTTTAACAGAAATACACTTAACTGAATCCTCTGCTAAGAAAATTAAAATTCCTTGTTATCCCCTCTGTTCTACGTATTGTATAAATGGCATGACTAATGGTGATACCTGTATTTTCATTACAAATAATGTAAGTTTGAAAAATTACATGCATTTACTATGCGAAGATCAAGTGTTTGAATGCAGTTAAGTGAAATAACAACTGAAAGATCTAAAAAAGTGTGGGTCTTCTTTATATATAGAGCCCCTTCTACCAACTTTAGAAATTTTTGAAATTTCTTGAAGCAAACCTTAACACCATTTACAGAACCTATCTAGAAATTATTCCTAGTGGAGATGTTAACATTAATTATTTAAAAGAAAGCAACCAAAAAACTGAACTTGATAGTCTACTTGGTACCCTCGTCCTCAAATCCATAATAAACTTTACTGCCAGAATAAAAGGAACCTATCAGACAGCAATTGATAACATTTTCATTGATAGTAACAGAGTTGAAGTGTGCCACTGTCTCCCATAAAAATGCCCTCCAAAAGCATTTCCTATAAGAAAATATTACATTTTTCGCTAAAAAATGTCTTAGAGGTAACCCAGGGCTGGTGGAGAGTAGAATTGCCCGGCGCCATAACTCAGCAGAGAGTTAATGATGTGGCCTTGGATGCCTCTGTCAGTTTGTAGATAAAGTTGTCACATCGTCAGTTGTCAAGTTGTATGCTGTCTCGTACTCCTGAAATATTTTAGAAAATGTGGGTGGTACTACAAGGGTTGTAGCAGCGCCCTATGTATTCCAGAGGACAATGAATCAAATCTCACTAAATTTTGTAAAGCTGTTTACTCACATACTTGCTTACATGTTCGAGAAGTGGACATGTGAATATTAAAAGACAAGGACACAGCACTTATGGCCTGCCGGTGACCTTCGCGTGAAAATGACCTAAGTCTGCTTGGTGGTAATGGGGATACGCGGTAACGTTAATCTCTCTGGTGAGAGTGCAGGTCGTTCTCCCCTCGTTACAGAAATAAATAAAATGTTCCTGGTTAACTAAGTTACAATTGCAATTAAGTGATATCAGACAAAATCATGGTACCGAGGGGGCTCGCGGAGCTGACGACCACACTGCCAGTCTGGTTCGTATTCTGAGGTGAACTGGCGGACAGCATCGGCTTTCGTTATANATGCCTCTGTCAGTTTGTAGATAAAGTTGTCACATCGTCAGTTGTCAAGTTGTATGCTGTCTCGTACTCCTGAAATATTTTAGAAAATGTGGGTGGTACTACAAGGGTTGTAGCAGCGCCCTATGTATTCCAGAGGACAATGAATCAAATCTCACTAAATTTTGTAAAGCTGTTTACTCACATACTTGCTTACATGTTCGAGAAGTGGACATGTGAATATTAAAAGACAAGGACACAGCACTTATGGCCTGCCGGTGACCTTCGCGTGAAAATGACCTAAGTCTGCTTGGTGGTAATGGGGATACGCGGTAACGTTAATCTCTCTGGTGAGAGTGCAGGTCGTTCTCCCCTCGTTACAGAAATAAATAAAATGTTCCCGGTTAACTAAGTTACAATTGCAATTAAGTGATATCAGACAAAATCATGGTACCGAGGGGGCTCGCGGAGCTGACGACCACACTGCCAGTCTGGTTCGTATTCTGAGGTGAACTGGCGGACAGCATCGGCTTTCGTTATAGACCACGTGAGCCGATATCAAACGCCAAATGTTAAAACATGACATAAGCACTTTGTAATATTATTTTAATGGTCAAAAATTTTATATACATTAAATGAAGCACATTGGTTATACCCCCATTGATTAACAAATGTCTGTTAAGGTTGATGTTGTGAAGTTAACAGGGAGTGTCACAGCACTAAATTAAATGTTACTATGATGGAGGCCTTTATAGGCAGTTTTCCTTTATGCAAACACGATCACCCTCTTATACTTTCTTGTGAAAAGTGTCTGTATTTCATTTCCGGGTTAAGTTTGTGTTCAACTGGTTACAGTGTTGCCAGGTGGCTGTCTCCTGAAAGGATGGACGAGTCCACCGGGACAAAGGAGTGTGGGTTGCCATGCTCGATGGCTCGTAATACAATAAAACCCACCCCTGACTGTAGCTTTGAAATCAACCAAATCTTATCCACACTCTATCGTTCTGCAGCCTCCCTAGATAACTTCATGCCTGCCCCTCGTCCGCGCATTCCTTCGGAAATGTATGGCCTTCCTTACAAAAATCATCAATGCCATCCTTCTCCAAGGTCACTTCCCTTCATCGTGTAAAACTACATTTGTGGTTTCGCTCCCTAAACCTGGAAAACCTCCCAGCTCTCCATCCTCGTACCAACCCATCTCTCTCCTACCCATATGTCCAAAGTTGCAGAGAAAATCATCCTCTCCAGGCTCCTCCCCACAATCAAATCCCCCCACCTACTCCCCAACCACCAGTTCGGATTCCATTACTTACATTCCACATCCCAGGACATCGCTTGGGTGAAGCACCTGGTGCTCCAAGGATTCTCCAGAAGGCAATACACGGTCATGGTTCTCCGAGACCTGGCCAGGGCATTTGACTTTGTTATCCAGTGCCCTACTCTTATCCAAATTTTTTGCCACTGACATCCCATCACACCTCAACAACATCCTCTGCTCTTTTCTGTAGGGTTGCACCTTTGTGGTGAGGATGGAGTATATAATAAATTATTAACATAAAGAGGGCCACCTCTCTTCCACCAGACCCATTCCTGCTAGTGTCTCCCAAGGATATATCCTGAGCCAAATCCTTTTTTCCCCTCTTCATAGATAATCTATCTGCTCCACCTGGCACCCACCTAGTCCAGTATGCAGACGACACCTGCAAGCTGGCCTCCTCCGTACACCAGCAAATGCTTGTTGATTGCATCAACCGTGGCCTTACCAACCTTAATGGCCAATTCTGCAACCCTGGCATTGGTTTGAACAAATCCAAAACCCAAGCCATCCTCTTCTCCCGACAATGTACAGACCCAGAAACCCACCCCAAATTGTCCCAATCACCTATCCCCTGTCACCGACAGTCCTATATTTAGGCGTTACCCTCGACAGTAAATTCACCTTTATCCCTTACCTGTCCACAGTAACCACGAAAACTGGAGCTGGCATGGCCCACCTGATCACCCTCCACAAACCCTCATCCGGCACACCTCTCAAAACCAAACCCACTCCTCACATATGCCTGCCATTGCCTGGTCCCACTTATCCAAATACAGCCTCCAACCCCTGACAAAAACCTGTTCCTTAGCATCCAAGTAACCCTCGGCCTCCTTAGGGCTACGCTCCACCAAACACTTCTCACCTAATCTATTCTACCCCACATCCACACCATCATTATGACCATCACAGAACGATTTAATGCCAAACTCCCCACTCTTCACAACCCTCTCATCCACCAGATGACCAACCCACACATTTCACACCACCCCAGACACCCACTACACAGCACTGACCACATGAAAGACGATATGACTTACTCGGATGACGATGACAGATAATGATGGGGGCCCGTACCCAACATACGTACCATATATCAGTGATTGTATATATGTAAATATGTATATCGTTTTAACAGTTGACTGTAAATATCAAATTGTCAATAAATGCAATTCTGTACTGATCCCATCCTCTTCGACCTAGTAGTTGCGCCAAATTATAACTAATTGTATTTGCTTCCTTCCACAAATTTGTAAATAATTATGTTTAATGAAATATAGTAGCACAAGAACTGTTTGTTCGTAGGCTTGTTTTTATTATATATGTATACCTGCAACCTGAAAATAAAGATTTTTTTTCCAGAAGGGATGAGTGTTTCCTTTCCCCCCATCTCACCAATTAAAAAAAATATCTATAATAAATTCAAGAAAATTTGTTGTGGAGAGGCCTGTGCATCATTTTTTGTAATAGTCAGATCATAAATGTAATATCTTTAATAAGCAAGAATGAAATATTATGATATATATATATATGTCTCATAATATATGAAATGTTTACTTGAAAATAGTATAAGGTATAATTTTACAGGTCCTACTTTCTTTTCCACTATACACTGTTTTCATTGTTTACATTGTTTTCAACATCATTAGTTAATATCGGATACAATATTAATATTATACTTTATAGGGAAATACAATAATAAGTTCACAAAACATCCGTTTATGCCATTTCCAAGGGATTCTGCCATTAAAATACCAAATTATAAGTTTCTTGCTTATAGTAGAACCATAGACGGTACTGCAGGTTTCCCATAGTTCAATTTTGTGTTTACTGCGCAATGCTTGCCCGCGCACAACACAACAGTGTACATGAAAGATGGCGTCACGGGAGAAATGTGTTTAAATATGCTGCTTGTTGACTGGAAATATTTTCGTTTTAGATGTTGTCGGATGTAGTGTAGGATGTCAGAACATAAAAGGACATCTCTAACTACAATTGGTACAAGTAAAAGAGATAAGAAACCTAAACAACAATCTAAAACTTTGCGATTTGTTCTCTCTCTGCCAGAACCGAACGAAGAGGCATGCCCCGAGTTCAACTATACTGAGCTGCTCAAATCTGCAGAGGTAAGTCATCACAGAAAATGGTCATCTTACTCGAAGTCAAGACTTCTAGTGGATGTTCAATGTTTTTGCATTTGTAGGCAGCAGTTATTTTGTTTGAAATGTGCGTTTTTAGGTTGTTTCAAGACAAGTTGTGGTGCTGTAGCATTTCTAAGTTTCGTGACATTTGAAGGGTTTTCTGTACGCCAAGTTGAAAGGACATATTGCATTTGGGTTACTATCGTTACCTTCCAAGTTCTAAAAGGATAGTCGCCATATTAGACTCGTGGATAGATATTTTATTAGGGTAAAATATGAACTTTGTTTTTTGTAGTGTGTGGCTCCCGCATATCTTCATATTTCAACTTTTCGTGCACCGATTTCGTTTTATCGATAACGTAAAAATGTCTATTATATGTTCGTGTTAAGTAGACGTTAATGTACGCAAGGTTAATTAAGCAAATAAATCGAAAGTGTGCTGGTGCAGGGGGTTAGTCCTGCACCTGTGTATTGTTTGTTTATACAAAATTTCTAAAATGAATTTGTGTAGTTTTATTTGTGTGAATACTTTAGAAAATGGAGAATGAAGGGCACTTTGTATTATACGTCTCCAATATCGTGGAATAACATAAGTTCTATTTATATAGCGGAGCGTAATCAGACTAGTAATCTTTAGTCTTTGATCGTGTCGGCGGATTATAGTTTGGTCATTTTAAAATGCCAGAATTTATAATATTGTATTTCTGTTGACTAACAATATATATTTTTAGTTTATTTCGATTTTTATCGTTATGGTTGTGTGGTTATGTGCGTAATGTTAGGTGACGTTGCAGGTGTCGCAAAAAAAAAAAAGTTCCACTGCTTTGCGATATATACATTCCGCATTTAATAATATATAACTGTTAAACAATTGTGGAAAAATTACCTATGCATGACGTCATGCACATTTGACATTTTTAGCACGCTGATGCTGCGGNTGCTCAAATCTGCAGAGGTAAGTCATCACAGAAAATGGTCATCTTACTCGAAGTCAAGACTTCTAGTGGATGTTCTATGTTTTTGCATTTGTAGGCAGCAGTTATTTTGTTTGAAATGTGCGTTTTTAGGTTGTTTCAAGACAAGTTGTGGTGCTGTAGCATTTCTAAGTTTCGTGACATTTGAAGGGTTTTCTGTACGCCAAGTTGAAAGGACATATTGCATTTGGGTTACTATCGTTACCTTCCAANTTCTAAGTTTCGTGACATTTGAAGGGTTTTCTGTACGCCAAGTTGAAAGGACATATTGCATTTGGGTTACTATCGTTACCTTCCAAGTTCTAAAAGGATAGTCGCCATATTAGACTCGTGGATAGATATTTTATTAGGGTAAAATATGAACTTTGTTTTTTGTAGTGTGTGGCTCCCGCATATCTTCATATTTCAACTTTTCGTGCACCGATTTCGTTTTATCGATAACGTAAAAATGTCTATTATATGTTCGTGTTAAGTAGACGTTAATGTACGCAAGGTTAATTAAGCAAATAAATCGAAAGTGTGCAGGTGCAGGGGGTTAGTCCTGCACCTGTGTATTGTTTGTTTATACAAAATTTCTAAAATGAATTTGTGTAGTTTTATTTGTGTGAATACTTTAGAAAATGGAGAATGAAGGGCACTTTGCATTATACGTCTCCAATATCGTGGAATAACATAAGTTCTATTTATATAGCGGAGCGTAATCAGACTAGTAATCTTTAGTCTTTGATCGTGTCGGCGGATTATAGTTTGGTCATTTTAAAATGCCAGAATTTATAATATTGTATTTCTGTTGACTAACAATATATATTTTTAGTTTATTTCGATTTTTATCGTTATGGTTGTGTGGTTATGTGCGTAATGTTAGGTGACGTTGCAGGTGTCGCAAAAAAAAAAGTTCCACTGCTTTGCGATATATACATTCCGCATTTAATAATATATAATTGTTAAACAATTGTGGAAAAATTACCTATGCATGACGTCATGCACATTTGACATTTTTAGCACGCTGATGCTGCGGGTAAACTAATAGTCCGGGAAAATTAACGTGTCACGAAAGACATATCGAAACTGATTTCATTGCCCGGGACAAGTAGGATTAAGCTTGGCTGGACGACGTAAATGATAATTTTAACGAGATGCTTTTTGACATATATTACTTTGATTCAGTTACGTGGCGGGGTAGTGGGTCAGTAAGAAATTGTCTATTCCCTTTCAGGGTCATTGGAAGGTGCTACAAAATAGAGCGCACGTGATCGAAATCAAGTGCGCTAGATAAGCTCATTTTTTTTTNAGGGTCATTGGAAGGTGCTACAAAATAGAGCGCACGTGATCGAAATCAAGTGCGCTAGATAAGCTCATTTTTTTTTCACTTGCACGAGTATTTAGGTTTGATGCAGGCTTTTTGTTATAATGAAAGGGCGTGCGCATGACGTGCTTGAGCAGGTAATGAAATGGCAGCGAATGATACGGAGGCATTGTGTTAGCCAATAGAACGTCATTGGTATGTGGCTTTTGTGAGGGGGGATGGGGGAGACTCGTGGGTGGACCGGAATAGGTGACAGAAGAAAGCAGATGTAACTTTTAATTTTCGGACACGAGTGGGTGAGTAAAGTGGAGAAAGTCTATCGATTATTGAGCGGGCGATGCGTACGGCGCGAAGGAGGCGAGGTTAGCGACCCGCCCGGCTTAAAGCCTTGCGCACGCGGTAGAGTGCGTGCGGTGCTGTGAAATGTGACGAGCGGAGAAATAGCAGTGCGGCTGGTTTGTGCAGGGCGACATGATGGGTAGGTGGTGCTTTTCCGACATGTTGGCCATGATGAAAACAACTGTATCGAGCGTTTCCCTCTCTAGATGCAGGTTAGCTATTGTTAGCGCCGTGTTGTGGAGCCTTTACGAAGCACGTCATAATATGGAGTTAACCTTATATGAACTGATTTTGTACACCATGACATGAATAGCAAAAGTTTAGGTGTAAAATTACTACTAGAAAACGACGGGAGCTGCTTGTTACTTTTTTTAAAATGTGATTTTTGTGTAATGGCGAAATACAATAGAAATACTTCACGAAAATGTCCTGGCGAGGTAGATTATTTGAAGGTTAATCCCCAATATCGTAGAGTGATCCACTTATTTCTTTTGTACTTTAAATATTGTATGACACGTGAAATGTGGCCAGTTCGAACAGCATGAATACGTTACAAGATTTTGCTATCGTGATCTAAGGTACTTTAAAATGTTGCGTTTGTGATCGACGTAAATGTTTACTGTCGTGGCGTAGTAGTACGACAAGTTTTGTCCGTGTTTGTAGAGTACGCTTAGTTGTAAAAGCGGTTGCCAATAAGAAAATTATTTGCGCGGCGGTAGTTTATCTATGAATAAATCGATCGACCCGTGTTTTGACGGCACCTAAGGTGGAGCGAGGGGTTGCTTTGCTGCCGAGTGAGTGATTTAGTAACGCGGTAGTGTACCCGACGCTCGTTAAGGGGGCCGTGAGTTCGAACTCCGTCCGGGATACACTGATTTTTTTCAAGTAATCTTCCATTCTGATTTACGCTGCATACTATAACATATAACGTAGGTAATTTTCGTAGCACTTACAGAAACAAATTCAGTTTGTTTATTACTTCTGCGAAGGTCCGGCTAAATTTGCGGCAGTATTAAGACCTCTGGGGCCTTCAGGAAATCTGAATAGGAAATAAATAATACACTTACTGGTATAGTATTCAAATTTATTCTTCGCATGTTATTCCAAAATGCTGTATCAATATTAAAAACAAAATTTTCAATGAGAGTGAATAAAAATGTTTTCTCGTTTAATCAAATTTATTTACAAGCCATGGATAAAAAAACAGAGGAGTGTAAGGCTTCAGAATTAATGTTTTCATAAATAAATGTGTTGCTAAAACCAATGTATACAAGACTGTGGCATTGAGTGACATTACAATGCCTACAAACCTTTTTAATGTCAATGTTCCCACTTTCTCACCTCTAAATAACCTCTGTTAAGAAATTAAAATTTTGCTAGTTACAAATATTGACTAGTGTGACGTAATTGTCAGTATTCATATTTGTTTGTCATTCTACCTACATTATGTTGCAGACACCGCCGATGAAAATACATATAATGTTTTATACAAAATATTAAAATATTCATATAAAATAAATAAAAAACTAACTATGTTTGAAATTTTTTTTAACAACTTTGTGTGACAATTTGGCTTCTCCGGAAAGTCTATTGAAAAATTTCCATTCACAATGTGTTGTACCTTTTGTTTTTTAATCTTCAATAAATAATGTCTTGAAAACAAGGTGTTTCTTGTACCATAAGAGTGAATGGCCATCCTGAGGACATGATTTATTTTACATTAATCATAGGTACACTAAAAATATAAACATTTATTACAGTTAATATCCTAGCTTTTATAAATAAAGGTTTACAATGATCAGTTAAAGATGACTTGGTTATAATTCTCATGGCTTTTTTTAACTAGTATGTAATACATGTCTTATGTGACTTAACTTACCTCCCCACAGGATAAGACCATAAGTTAAAAAAAATTCATAGTAGGCCAAATTTATGAGTAAGTTACAGTTGTAATAAGATTTCTAGGAAAATACATTACTATACAAAGTTTTTCCCAGATGTAAATATGGGAATCCCTGTATTGTGACGTCCGAATCTGATCATGCCAAGACTTGTGATTTAAGAATGGAGGTTGCAAAGAAGTACTAGTGCTTCTCTGCACGACAGTCGTCTATGTGGCGGGTGTTACTTCGACGTTTTAGAAGATCATGGTGTTTTGTCGAGTGAGGTAAGGTGCAAGTCATGCACGACAGTAGTTGAATTGGCCGAGGAGAGTGAAAATTGTACCTGCCGCCATGAATTAACTCACCTAGGTAGGCGGTGGGTACAATTTTTACTGTCCTCGGCCAATTCAACTACCACCTTGCATGACTTGCACCTTACCTCACTCGACAAAACACCATGATCTACTAAAATGTCCAAGTAAAACCTGCCACGTAGACGACTGTCATGCACAGAAGCAATCGTACTTGCACTCTCCATTCGCCACGAACCGCACTGTCTTGCATTTAAACTGCAACTAACGTAAGGTAATGTCTACACATCCACAGCCANAGTCGAAATATACCACTTTCTGGAGTTTTTTTTCTTATTTTCAGAAAAGCCCCTAAAGTAAAAAATTACCCTACTAAAATGTCCAAGTAAAACCTGCCACGTAGACGACTGTCATGCACAGAAGCAATCGTACTTGCACCCTCCATTCTTAAATCACAAGCCTTGGCATGGTCAGATTCTGACGTCACAATTCCATTCGCCACGAACCGCACTGTCTTGCATTTAAACTGCAACTAACGTAAGGTAATGTCTACACATCCACAGCCAATAAGGTGATGGCCGATTCACATTTGTTTACATTACTACAGCATTACAGGACTTTACATCTTGGCGTCTAATGTAAACAAAGCGGCTGAACTCCTANCATTTGTTTACATTACTACAGCATTACAGGACTTTACATCTTGGCGTCTAATGTAAACAAAGCGGCTGAACTCCTATATTATCTACTTTATTTTCGACGTTCTGCTTATTTCATCATTACACCCCCTATATATGAAACAGGTAAGGNCTCCTATATTATCTACTTTATTTTCGACGTTCTGCTTATTTCATCATTACACCCCCTATATATGAAACAGGTAAGGTGTGCAAAAGCCATTTATGTAACGTTTGTGGGTCTACTATGTCTCCTCCAAAAAAGCAGCTATTCTTTACATTTACCTTAGATTAGAACCTTACAATCCTAGGCTAGATTAGAACCCTACAATCCTAGGTTATATTAAAACCCTAAAATTTTAGGGTACATTAAAACCTTACAATCTTGGGTTAGATTAAAATCCTACAATTCTAGGTTACATTAAAAATGTAAAATAGTGATTCACTCATCACTGGGGTTGGTTAAGTTAGGTGGGCACATACTACGAAATTGGGTGGACAAATGTTAAATTGAAGTTTTTTTATATTTTTTGTGGGTGTATTTTTAGTGATTTTACCCCACAATTTTCCTGACCTTCGTAGCCCTCCTCACTATTGTTTTTGTGGTTTGTAAGCATAATATGTTAACTTTTCGGAATTTTTTTCTTCTTCTGGAAAAGCTGCTATTCGTTACAATTACTTTACACTTTCTTAAACCACTAATTTTATAGTTTTACCATTTATTGCTAGCCCTTTTTCTAAAAACCATTCATAGGTGTCTGCTATTGTTTTGTTATTAATTATCTGTAATGTTTCCCCTTTGAGGTGAGTGTTTATAAATGTGGTATCATCAGCAAACATTACAGTGTGTGAGCTTCATACACCATTTGTCAAATCATTCATTGCAGTGAGGAAAATAAGTGTGTCCAAGATAAATCCCTGTGCACTAAGTTTTTAACATTTTCAACTTTTGAACACTCAACGCGTCAACCTACTAAGTCCTGCCATTTAGGTATGATTTAAAAAAATTGTAAAGGGTTACCACTGATGCCTAGTTTTGCCAAAATAGTGTGATGGCCATCACAATCAAAAGCTGTACTCAGTCACATGCTGATATTTGAGTAAAATTCCCTTCCTCAAATGTTTGCAGAATCCTGAAAAGTAGATTTTCTGTGGCATTTGTTGTAGACATACTCTTGTGATTAGGAAAACACGTAGTTTGTTCCAAAAAGATGTAAATTTGGATGTTAATAATATATTAAAAAATTTTACCCATTGTGAGAATTTTAAAATAGGTTGGCGATCTTCTATCAGTGTCCTGTCTCTTTATTCTTGCAACCAGGGATCACTGTAGGTATTTTATGTCAATCTGGAAAATCGCCTTTATCAATGTCTTATTTTGCAAGCTGTACTTACACGAATATCTCAACTCAGCCATGGCATTTTTACACTGATGATCCTACCAAAACAAACACTCTCGTTCCATCACACTACCACCTTAGTTAAAACAATACCACACTCCCCTTTCCATTTCATAACATTCCTTTGTGCTGCCACCAGAACACCTGTGAAACATTATCATCACTGCTGCTGATATTGAAAATCTTGTAAACACTTCCTATTCCTCACGTCCACTCAATTCTGCTGGACTGCTCCTCCCTGTAGGTTCTGCATCTTCACACTGCTGATGATTCTTGTGCCCTGGGCTGGCACATCTCTCTTCCCCTGTTTCTTTGGTGGCTAGTGTTCTCGATNACACTGCTGATGATTCTTGTGCCCTGGGCTGGCACATCTCTCTTCCCCTGTTTCTTTGGTGGCTAGTGTTCTCGATTCCCTTTGACAATCTTGTTCGGTCCACCCTTTAGCCCATCTGGTCTCTTCTTGCCTGACTGTCTTGCCCAGAACTGCTTCACCTCCTTGTAAAACATCCCAGGTGTGCCCTGCTTTTGGTCCAACCTGAGCTTGACTTGCTCTTGCCTGTCTGTCATTTCATTTGAAAAACATAGTTTCAGCAGTGTCAATCAGGTTTGTGGTTGACTTTATGAATACAGTTCTGTGGGAGTTTTCTTGGTTACGGAATGAGGCCAGCGCCTTTAAGCAAATAAAAATTCATTCTCTACCTATTTTGTAATGTATGTTTGCACTTAAATTGCTGGTCTTCTTGCAGTTAACTGTTGATTGCTAGCTTGACAGTCTGTATTTGTCTTTCTGCCGTACCATTTGACTGTGGATGATGTGGGGCAGGGAGGATCCTAACATTTTTACACTGTTTTAAACTACTAACTCCTCAAACTGAAAAGGTGGACCATTGTCCATTACAACAGCTTCGGGCAACTCACACACTAAACAGTGTTCGTAACTTTTCCAACTTTTCCACCGTATAAAATGCTGTGTTGTTCATTGTAATTATTCCAGCCATTTTGAAAAAACATCAGTCAGAATCAACTTTGTTTATGCCCATCAGCAAAATATATATATAACTGTTGCTCTGGTGAGTGAGTGAAGAAATTTGGGCGGCTCTTAACAGCGAGGTCTTGAGAGCCGATGAGGGTGATTGAGGTGAGTATGGAGCAGCGTCGGAATGAAAGGGCGGGGGTAATGGGAGATCCCTGAGAAAACCAGTCGACCAGCGGCATTGTCTGGCACGATTCCTACATGCGAAAATCTGGGAGTGACCCGGCGGGGGATTGAACCTGGTTTGCCTTGGTGGGAGGCGAGCAGGCTATTCGCTCAGCCACTGCGGCCCTTTCAGCGGGTGATACAGGTTTAGGCCACCTCTGTAGGTTGAGGTTGGATAACTTAGATATCAGTGTGTCCTGTGTCGCTTCCACAATATCAGATGCTCGCAGTGGAAGGTCTTCCAAAGATGTAAAAAAAAACAACTGCCTCACTCAACCATGATTCACTGCTTTCCTCAGTAATTATTAAGTTTAGGGGCTTTTCTGTAAAAAAAAAAAACCCCCCAAAAAGTGGTATATTTCCACTCTACTAATCACGTAGAACACGAATATACTAGGGGCATTAACGTACGACTAACTTCTTAATGTGTGTCCACCTAACCTAACAGAACCTAACCCCACGATGGGTGAATCAATATTTTACATTTTTAAACTAACCTAGGATTGTAAGGTTGTAAAGTAATATAAGATTATACAATATTAATCAAATCTCCGATCAACACCCTACAATCACAGACTAGATGGGAACCCTATAATCCTACTTTAGTTTGAATAACTGCAATTCTAGGTTAGTTAAAATCGCTACAATCCTAGGCTAGCTTAAAAATGTAAAATAGTGAATCACCCATCGTGGGGTTAGGTTCTGTTAGGTTAGGTGGGCACATATTATACAATGAGTCATACGTTAGTGATGCTACTATAGTCGTGTTCTGCATTACCTACCAATAATCCTAGGTTAGTTTATAAAGAATGTGAAATTGTGGGGTAAAAGATCCGGAAAAACCTTGTTTGAATTACGTAATATAACTACATTTGCACGTTAAGCTACCTGTTAGAATTTTTGGGTTTTACACTAAACTATGAATTTAGGATTTTAGGGATTTAAAGGAGCCGTAAAACACACCAAAATAATATCAATTTACTCGCCAATGTAGGCGGGTGGTACATACCTCTCTCTGTCAATGGCCAATTCAACCTCACCTCACTCCATGCAATGACAATCTTCCACAAAGCGCCACATACGCGCATATAACGCATTGAACCACTCGTTTACAGCCAAATATATACACAGAAGCACTCATTAATAGGCTAATGTAACGCACAAACACACTCTTGCTTGCTTTCTTTGTTTTAAATCCCAAACGGAGCAACACCTAACTCACTGCGATCTGCACCTGTGGCCAGACACTGGCAAAATAACGTATGGCCCACAATGACATCTGCGACCGCTAGATTGCGTGAAATATGCAATGCGCAGCCGTTATTAATGGCGATAGACGTAAACATCAAATTTCGCGATTTCTTAAAATAGGTTCTACTTATTTTAACAATATGCTGTCTTGAATATGAAAAAGGTAAGCTGTTGCAGAACCCGTTAATGCAACTTTTGTTGGTCTAGGACGTTTCGTTCACAAACGTAAACAAACTGTCTGAACAGTCATTTTGCAATTTTGTTCAATTTTTAAAAAGATTTTGTACTTATTTTAAAGCTACGCTCCTAGTATATTCGTGTTCTATGTGATTAGTAGAGTCGAAATATACGACTTTATGGGGTTTTTTTTTTTTTTACAGTAAAGCCCCTAAACTTAATAATTACTCTTTCCTCCTCCACTCTTGGTAAAAGTAAACGTGATAATCCATCTGTATGACCAATCTATGATCATTGCTTATACTTCATCTTGTATTGATAGGCTCCTTACATCAATGCCCAACATAGAATTGTGCTGCCTCAAAGGAGCTGATTCCAGACAAACTTCGTTGACGAACAATTTAGCATTAAATCACATGTGACGTTCATCAAATTTTGATATCATGCTTCCTTTGGCTGAATTTTTCCCACATCCATGAAATAAACAGTTGAGAAGACTTATACATAAGTAAAATCCACCAAACACTATATATATTTTTTGAATGAAAATTTTGGGGTCTGTAAAATGCATTTATTTGGTAAATTACATTTAATCTTCTAATAGCACAAGATGGTAGTAATTGTACATTAAATATAACTTTAAAAAGTATGTGACATTGTGGCAAAATATTTATTTTCACTAGGGTCTGTAACTGTTTTTTAGCAAAGCAAAACAGCACGTGTGTTTACTAGCCGAATAAAAAATGTCACGTCATAATTTTCTTTTATACGTCTTAAACTATTACTACATTATGTAACTTGTACATCTCTTAATAGTTAGTTATGTCTTGCATCCACTTGCGTTTATGTAACAATCAATTATTTGACAACTAAGTCTACATCGTGTCGTTAAGATGTAATTCTCTTTATATTATCACACTGAAATACACATGTCCTTTTACAGAGTTAAATAAACACATCCTTTTACAGAATGAAATGCATATCTTTTAACAGAAAACATATGTGAAAATTTTTGAATTCATAAAAAGCAGTGCTGTTAACTCCAGACTGCATGCTGGTTTAAACGGTTTTTGTAAACATTTGTAAAATTCCAGTTTTCCAAAACAAAACTTGAAAAGACTTGCAAAATGTACATGCACATTAATAATATTAATT
>NQII01004122.1:2759-29139 GCA_002778355.1 Clitarchus hookeri
GGGGGACTGTTACTGTTCTACGTTATGGCTGGTTCGTATTGCTATTGGCTGTGCTAACGAAGCAGGGTAGTTGTGGGTTTTAGCAGAGTCTCCAGCAAGCAGTATTGTCCACGCCCGGCCATAAGGAAGTACTGCAGCGGCAATGGAAAATGCCACAAACAATCTTCGCGTGAGCTCTGCTTTCTCAGAATTGTAAGGTTATGTGGTTTTAATACAGCAATATGTTCAGAAGCTATACAGTTTTCTCGCTGTAGTTTGAAACACCGTTTTACAGAAGAATAAATATCGTAAACAGAGGGCTACTTACAGCGAATTTTGCTGACTTTGACACTTTCCTACGACCACATCTGTGTTTCAATAACCATATTAATGAATGGAAAACAAACAATTCACTTTCATTTCTGCCCTGAAGAAGATTTATATTTAAATATTCCATAATTTTTAAAATTATAATAGATACGAATGTTTACAATGAGATCAACATGGCAACTACAGTAGCGCCGTTGTTACTTAGGACTCGGGAGCTCTGGCAATGTCGGGCCACTTCTCCCCCGGGAGAGGAAACAATTGGACGACGGGGGTACGGCAGGCGGGAGGGGGAGAGTGCCTGCAGACTCGTCTGCCCGCCTGCCAGCTACCTGTGGGCGGTGCTTTGCAAGTCGCTCAGTCTCTCTCTTTCACTTGGGTAGGCGGTGCCAAGTCCGTTGTTTGGCCGGAGCGACTGTAGTGAGGCCCCTTAAGTACGTCAAGCATCAACATTTCCTGATTTTGTAACACCTGTACCATAACTTTATGGGTCTCAAAGGACTAAGTACTCTGTTAACCATACTTCAAGGACGATCAGACGTATCTAGTATTTTCTTTCAAAGTTTGATTTTAGGAGTGTTCATTTAATGGGAGTGGTGCACGAAAGCAGTGTATTTACCAAGTTTTCGTAATAAGTCTTTTTTCTCTGAGAGTTTGTCGAAATTTTTGCCACGACAAGACATAAATAATAATTTCGAACACCTTCTTTCTTTGTCAGATATTCACTGCCTCTGTTTTTTTCTGGGAGCACTGATGTAATATAATATATAATATACTCTTTCTTATCTTCCATCGGTCATCCGAGTATAATGTAGCCATCGAATATCTTATAATGTCAGAAGTTGTTCCAAATTAACACGTATGTCTTGTCGTCCCGAAAATTTCGAAAAAATCCCCTGAAAAACAACGTGTGACAAAACATCGGTAAATATGCTGCTTTCGTGCACCGTTCCCCTCAACTAGCGACGCCATTCCCCTCAACTAGCGACGCCATTCANTCGGTAAATATGCTGCTTTCGTGCACCGTTCCCCTCAACTAGCGACGCCATTCCCCTCAACTAGCGACGCCATTCACCTCAACTAGCGACGCCATTCCCCTCAACTAGCGACGCCATTCCCCTCAACTAGCGACGCCATTCCCCTCAACTAGCGACGCCATTCCCCTCAACTAGCGACGCCATTCCCCTCAACTAGCGACGCCATTCCCCTCAACTAGCGACGCCATTCCCCTCAACTAGCGACGCCATTCCCCTCAACTAGCGACGCCATTCCCCTCAACTAGCGACGCCATTCCCCTCAACTAGCGACGCCATTCCCCTCAACTAGCGACGCCATTCCCCTCAACTAGCGACGCCATTCCCCTCAACTAGCGACGCCATTCCCCTCAACTAGCGACGCCATTCCCCTCAACTAGCGACGCCATTCCCCTCAACTAGCGACGCCATTCCCCTCAACTAGCGACGCCATTCCCCTCAACTAGCGACGCCATTCCCCTCAACTAGCGACGCCATTCCCCTCAACTAGCGACGCCATTCCCCTCAACTAGCGACGCCATTCCCCTCAACTAGCGACGCCATTCCCCTCAACTAGCGACGCCATTCCCCTCAACTAGCGACGCCATTCCCCTCAACTAGCGACGCCATTCCCCTCAACTAGCGACGCCATTCCCCTCAACTAGCGACGCCATTCCCCTCAACTAGCGACGCCATTCCCCTCAACTAGCGACGCCATTCCCCTCAACTAGCGACGCCATTCCCCTCAACTAGCGACGCCATTCCCCTCAACTAGCGACGCCATTCCCCTCAACTAGCGACGCCATTCCCCTCAACTAGCGACGCCATTCCCCTCAACTAGCGACGCCATTCCCCTCAACTAGCGACGCCATTCCCCTCAACTAGCGACGCCATTCCCCTCAACTAGCGACGCCATTCCCCTCAACTAGCGACGCCATTCCCCTCAACTAGCGACGCCATTCCCCTCAACTAGCGACGCCATTCCCCTCAACTAGCGACGCCATTCCCCTCAACTAGCGACGCCATTCCCCTCAACTAGCGACGCCATTCCCCTCAACTAGCGACGCCATTCCCCTCAACTAGCGACGCCATTCCCCTCAACTAGCGACGCCATTCCCCTCAACTAGCGACGCCATTCCCCTCAACTAGCGACGCCATTCCCCTCAACTAGCGACGCCATTCCCCTCAACTAGCGACGCCATTCCCCTCAACTAGCGACGCCATTCCCCTCAACTAGCGACGCCATTCCCCTCAACTAGCGACGCCATTCCCCTCAACTAGCGACGCCATTCCCCTCAACTAGCGACGCCATTCCCCTCAACTAGCGACGCCATTCCCCTCAACTAGCGACGCCATTCCCCTCAACTAGCGACGCCATTCCCCTCAACTAGCGACGCCATTCCCCTCAACTAGCGACGCCATTCCCCTCAACTAGCGACGCCATTCCCCTCAACTAGCGACGCCATTCCCCTCAACTAGCGACGCCATTCCCCTCAACTAGCGACGCCATTCCCCTCAACTAGCGACGCCATTCCCCTCAACTAGCGACGCCGTTCCCCTCAACTAGCGACGCCGTTCCCCTCAACTAGCGACGCCGTTCCCCTCAACTAGCGACGCCATTCCCCTCAACTAGCGACGCCATTCCCCTCAACTAGCGACGCCATTCCCCTCAACTAGCGACGCCATTCCCCTCAACTAGCGACGCCATTCCCCTCAACTAGCGACGCCATTCCCCTCAACTAGCGACGCCATTCCCCTCAACTAGCGACGCCATTCCCCTCAACTAGCGACGCCATTCCCCTCAACTAGCGACGCCATTCCCCTCAACTAGCGACGCCATTCCCCTCAACTAGCGACGCCATTCCCCTCAACTAGCGACGCCATTCCCCTCAACTAGCGACGCCATTCCCCTCAACTAGCGACGCCATTCCCCTCAACTAGCGACGCCATTCCCCTCAACTAGCGACGCCATTCCCCTCAACTAGCGACGCCATTCCCCTCAACTAGCGACGCCATTCCCCTCAACTAGCGACGCCATTCCCCTCAACTAGCGACGCCATTCCCCTCAACTAGCGACGCCATTCCCCTCAACTAGCGACGCCATTCCCCTCAACTAGCGACGCCATTCCCCTCAACTAGCGACGCCATTCCCCTCAACTAGCGACGCCATTCCCCTCAACTAGCGACGCCATTCCCCTCAACTAGCGACGCCATTCCCCTCAACTAGCGACGCCATTCCCCTCAACTAGCGACGCCATTCCCCTCAACTAGCGACGCCATTCCCCTCAACTAGCGACGCCATTCCCCTCAACTAGCGACGCCATTCCCCTCAACTAGCGACGCCATTCCCCTCAACTAGCGACGCCATTCCCCTCAACTAGCGACGCCATTCCCCTCAACTAGCGACGCCATTCCCCTCAACTAGCGACGCCATTCCCCTCAACTAGCGACGCCATTCCCCTCAACTAGCGACGCCATTCCCCTCAACTAGCGACGCCAGCTCTGCAAAGACGTCACGTGCCGCAAACCGCCGATTAGAGTCGTTTCTCCCTCACTTAAACGCAAATTAGAACCCAAAGCTTAATTAACTTTTGCCACTGCTTTGCTGCACTAGAAGCCTTCAGCGCGCCACGTAATTATACGGAAGAGCGGCACGGTCGTGATTAATTTGGATGTGAAACATTTGGTACGGCGTTCTCTTCGAATGACGTAATTTATTCCGCAACTTTTAAGCGGCGTTTATTGCTGAATACGCGTATTTCTGAAGACTGTTGAATCCTTTTTTTTTTTTTTGTTGTATTTAACAGTGTACGTACGTACTCTCATGAGCTAGTATTCCGGGCAGTAGTATTCTGGGGCATCTTCTGTGCACTCGTTTACGTGTATCTCAGCAAATAAATATCCTGGTAATACAAATTCTTGCCAGAACAGATAAAAAACCAAATATCTAAGCCGGTACAGTTTTGTTTTCATCATGTTAAATGTATTCAAAGAGAAAAAAAAATGGGGGGGAAAAAAAATGCTACTAATAATGGCGTGTGGGGAGTGCACCCAGGGCAAGGCGACGCCCGCCGAGTGACGGTCTTTCCAGCTGGGACCCGTAGGCGACCGTCATCCCCGAGCATGACAGAACTGAAGCGCTAGAATGGAGCGGCGCTGGAATGCAGAGGCGGGGGGAGTGGGAGTACCCCGAGAAAACCCACCGGCAAGCGGCATCGTCCAGCACGATTCCCAAATGCGAGAATCCGGGAGTGAACCCGCAGGGGATCGAACCCGGATCGTCGTGGTGGGAGGCGAGCGCCCTGGACACTGCGCCACCGCTGCCCCTAAAAAAAAATGTTAACAAAAAGTTGCGTAGTAATACCATACTTACGTCTGAGGGCTTTAATCGCGTGCAATCAAGTCCCGCTGTCACGTTTCTAACTTGCCCAGGGAAGGCGTGATGACGTGGGGACTGCACGTTGGTTCAGGGCGTTGCGCGTGGGAGTCACGCGTGTTATCGTCGCTCGTATCGCTGTGTCTCGACAAGAGAAAAAAGAATATTTGGACCCGTGTACCCTTCGGAAGTCGGCAACACGTCGAGGAAAGTAAAGAAAAACATCCTAGTTCGATAACGCACTGAGATGGTAGATGCGATATGCTCGGTGCGGTGTGAAGGTCGTGTGATATTCAAGATGGCGGACGCGATAAAAGCGTAACTTCTCACTCGGAGTTTCTCTTCGTACCGAAGTTGTTTGAACAAAGAAAATGTAAGGTATTTGCGTAATTAGATGATTACTGATATGAGTGGTGCATTACTAAGTGAACGTGTTAAGATATTTCTTCTTGTGCACATAGGTGGTCGGAAACAAAAAAAAAAGAAAACTTTTGGCGCATGTATATTATGTCGCAAGATATGGATCGAGAACAAAGTAAGTGTGTTTTTGGCGTGGATCCGTCCAGTTTCGAATTGGAAACACTTTATAATAGTGCGAAAGGGTGGAGGGGGAAATGGGGAAGAATGTAGTTATGTAAGAAACCTAAAATCACGTACCTGTTTTCTAATATTACGAAAGTAAACCGCGTTATGTTGACATTGTCGGTTTTGATTTTCAAGGGAGCGTGTGTTTACTAGGAACGTCAGTACTTCAGTGCGCGCCAGCAAAGTAAGCTTGCCCAATAATAATAATAATAATAATAATAATGTTAGGCGCTGACGCGAGCTCAATGCTCTGCTCTGAGGGGAGTGACCAACCTCGATACTCTTCATTACGTATTCTTCCGCCATATGTACAATTCACATTACCTCGAGGCCTAGTGACTTCACTTATGCGACAGTCAAATGGAAATATGGAAGTGTTACGAACAAAACTAAACGTGTTACCAATATGCGAATTCCTACCCTAATGTGTATAATGAAAAAAAAATAAAATAAAATAAAAAATATATATATATATATATATATATATATGAATCACCATAAATTTCAAACATTACTGTCACAATACTAAGTCGAGTATAGATCTATTTTACTTGGGTTCGTAGTCAACTTAATCGGATACCTGTATGTCATAATCCATTCACGTGTTACTTCACAGTTTTCTGAAGCCGTGCTTAAGTTCTACTTGCAGCATATCCCTCCGCTTCGTAGGGAAAACGCTTAGCAGAGTCTGGAAAATTACCGCAGAGGGACAACGCACCGTATTCGTGCGCACTCCGTGTAATGCTATTCCGCATAAGAACTATTTCTCACTAGAAATCTCCAACGAACTTGTTTTCTCGCTGTTCTTATCCATATTAATTATAAATTTAATATTACAATTTATCGCTTAAACACACATAAAATTTCATTTCAACCAAAAATAAGGTACTTTTGTGTTAACAGAAGTATAAAGGTCTTGTGATACACGGTATATTTAAGAAACAATCGAACAATCCGTACATACGGCGACTTTCTTAATGTTCCATTCAAAAAGTGTGAATAAACCCTGAAGTATACGAGTGTGTACTGTAGCATGAAACGAGTTAACGAGCAGTTAATTTTTTTTTTTGGAAGGTTGACTGCGGAAGTGCTTAGCGCCGAATGTTATCCACGCATTATCTGGTAATTGCGATCGGCAAGAATCTGCTGATAATTTTAAAATGATCCTGCACTAATTACGTCGTGATCGATTGACAATCGTTCAAAATTTATGTTTGTTCTACGGAGTAATGTATACCGCCAGAGGTGTGTAAATTGTAGTGTCTTAATTAATGCACTTAAACAACCGAATTAAGTAAGAAACCAGCAATTCAACATGGCGTCCGAGACTTAGCTACAATCGCGTTGACGCTACAATAACGTGCTACAAAAAAGTCGTGAATCCGTTCCGGCTAAAATCGACGTTAAACTTTTCCCGCGACGCTAAATGTCAAACACAACGCGTCAAAAGTCGGCCAACGTTCACGTCTTTACGTTTAACGTTTAACGCCAGCCGATCAGAATTCAAGACGTCACATACACGCGAAAAACAAATAGTACAGGCGTTTGGCAATAGATGACACCACCATCGCTTTCATTTTTATTCTGTTAACGTTGTACGAAATCAATAAACAAGTAACTCAAAACGCATTTTAAAATAATTGAGCGCAACTATGAAATCTACGGAATCCGTATTTTTTACAGAAGGGGTTTTTTTTTATTACAATTACGATTTAAAATATTGGTATATAACACTTACCTTCTTTTTATTTTTATGCTTGTTACCGGCAATTGTAGGCATGCCAGTTTTCTTATGGTAACGTTTAGCGCCAAGTTGGTTGTAGACGCAAAGACTAAAGGTGAGGTAGACCACTTATTCGTCTTCTGCGTAAGTGTCCAACATTGTCCTACCCCGAAGGAACATAGATGTCANAAGGTGAGGTAGACCACTTATTCGTCTTCTGCGTAAGTGTCCAACATTGTCCTACCCCGAAGGAACATAGATGTCGAAGCATGGTTAACAGCAATGAACTTGTTTGTTTCTATCTCAATTTTCAAACGACAAGCACTTTCATGCGAGTAAAATGCTTTAACCAATTTGAATCTAATCAAACTGCATTACAAATAGGTCAGAGGAATTATACGAACATCCAAATNTAAAATGCTTTAACCAATTTGAATCTAATCAAACTGCATTACAAATAGGTCAGAGGAATTATACGAACATCCAAATCACTTGTTTGCTAAATAGTGTTCTAACCTCAAATCCTATCCACTCTAATTTTTACTAGTCGTATCAGCAGGAAAACATTTCAATGTTGGGACACGGAGACTGGTTGTGCGCAGCCAGCGGGAGCACTCTACCTCATCTTTATTCTACGTGTAGACGAGGAATAATGAAAAGTTTGTGGACCATCATTACAAGAAAAAGTTTAAAAGTTGCGCGCGCACGGAGTATGGACAGTGGCAGCCAGGAGGATATTGGCGCTATATAAGGGAGAGAGACTTGGCAACGCCGCCAGCCAGCTCCAAGGAGCGACCGGTCGCTGCTCGGGAGTGTAGCGGAGGGGGGAGGTGTGGAACTGGCCGCTGGAGGGGAAGGCGGAGGGGAAGAAGGTCCAGCGAGCAACGAGTGGCCTTAGCTGGCATCTCCGGAGTTGCGTGCAAGAGAGAGAGAGAGAGNGGGGAAGAAGGTCCAGCGAGCAACGAGTGGCCTTAGCTGGCATCTCCGGAGTTGCGTGCAAGAGAGAGAGAGAGACTCGTGGCGAAGAAGCAGGCGCGCGATAGAGAGCAGGAGAGAGAGAGAGAGAGAGTATGCAAGGTGAGGCCCCACGGTATACGTCTATTCGCGGTTTCTTCTCACTTTACGAATCGAACCTTCGTGTTTGGTTATTCCTTAAATATGTCATTTACCACAAAACGTTTTATACTTCTGTTAACATAAAAGTATCTTGTGTTTTTATGGGACTTTCAGTGGTGACACCAGTATTTTATTCGTGGAAAGTTTGTAGCAAGGTTCAATGTATATGTATACATCTTGAGATACATCGCTTTGAAAAGGCCGTTTTTTTTTAGCCATTCTGGAGTAATTTAAAATGGCGTTTCTAATGTGCACTACGTTTTGAAAACACTCAACAGCGCTCAANGCTTTGAAAAGGCAGTTTTTAGCCATTCTGGAGTAATTTAAAATGGCGTTTCTAATGTGCACTACGTTTTGAAAACACTCAACAGCGCTCAAGTGTGTCGTGAATCAGCACGTTGGACGCATGTGTAACAGCTTCGTGTAAACTTTTGTATTTCGAACACACGGCAACGCAGTTCAAGCGCCAATCAGAGGCAAGCCTCTTCACTTCATTTGCATTATAGAATCAGTATTTTTTTATTTTATTTTACAAACAGTGAACTGATATTTATAGTTGTTATGCAGCACCTTCGTGTCGTGTACTTGGGCACCCATAGGTAATCTCGTTACAACACAAGGATGGCAGACAAATGGAAGGTGGGATCTACATTCCTGTGTAGAGTGGGGTTTAATACTGTAAGCATAAATTATGGGCGTGCCCTGTTTTACTTATTATATAAAAAGGGGGTAAATATATATGTATAAAAAAGATATTAGTTACACTTATGGCGTAGTTGTAATTTTGATAAACAAAACACGCATGAAAAATATATTAGGTACACTTATGCTGTAGTTCAAAATATAAATTTGTTTTGTTTTATCAACATAACATTATAGTTATACATGGGCAATACTCAAGGCAATAATGCAAATCACAACATCTTATGTATTTAAAACAACGATTATATTGATCCTTTTTTTGTTTGCTTTGCCACCACAACACACGCGCGCGCACACACACACACACATATATATATAAATAAATATATATATAATTATGAGTATATATTTAAAAAAAAATATTTCTCTCTNCAATAATGCAAATCACAACATCTTATGTATTTAAAACAACGATTATATTGATCCTTTTTTTGTTTGCTTTGCCACCACAACACACGCGCGCGCGCACACACACACACATATATATATAAATAAATATATATATAATTATGAGTATATATTTAAAAAAAAATATTTCTCTCTTAAAAATGAGTATTAACATTTTTTAAAAATTATTTAAGAGTAATGAACAGATAAAGAGTGAAACGTCATTATATTACATAGCCATAACTATTTCGTCGGGTACCCGCGATTGCTGCGTTTGAAATATTACGTTACCTTAAACACTTCATTTTGAATACATTTTAAATTCAAATTTAGAGAGAAAAAAAAATTTCGTAGTTGACTGCCCCAAAAAAAAAACTCTATTAATTATTGAATAAGAAACGTCGCCTGAGAAGACGGAATGTTCGGAGCACTCCTGAGCACATGAAACGTGCAAAAATAATTTAGGTATTACTTTTAAGACGAAAACGACATTTCAGAAGTTACTGCGGTGCTGGCCAAAGAAGAGGAATCATGGTCCAGAACGACCACTCACGTCACGAGAAGGATGGAAAATTGGCCGCAAGGTTAAGCCATCAGGCGCAACGGCGAACCGCTAAAAAGAAATAACAAAAAGCTAGCAAGCGGATCGTGAACACCAAGTACGATCACGTCTCAATACGAAAACATATCCACAAACAAGCTTACCCAAAACTGCGGATAAAAATACTTGTTAATCTAAATGATGAAAACAGATTTCACCAGAATATACCTTAAGCTGGCTACATGTTGGATGGCTAGAATGCAAAAAAGAAAGTAGTTTTTTTTCTAACCTACTCTAAAACTAAGTGTAATATGTTAGTCCGCGGTAGGAATGGGATTATTGCGTCTCAGGGCTAACCCCTTACGCTTACAAGAGAAGGAAGATCATGCAAGGACGTGCATCGCGGCAAAGAGGGATTGAGTTTCCCATGGCCGAGTTCGGCCATGAAAAACCTTCCTAATGTACTTATAGTTAACTAACTACATCTAGAAGAGAAAGGGAAAAACCGGCACAGGCACCGTAAAAGCCCTTTTGACAGGAAATAATTAAAAATTGTTACATGCATTATGAGAAAACGCTACAGGAGAAAGATAGGTGGGTGCCATGCTCTTTATTATTGGGAGAGGAGAAACTAGTAGTGTTATGGCGGGGAAAGAAGAAAGTAACCTTAGCGGAAACCTATATATATTATACCAAGGTATGCTCCGGACTTCATAGTCTCGCGCGACTAATCGATACATAACTCGAAAGTCGAGAAAGACATTTGATAATACATAAATAACGTCTTTAAATTTGCTAACTGAAATAAAGTATTTACACCATATAATGTACGCAAATAATTAACAAACATTAAGAAAATATTTTTTTAACAAAGGCATAAAATAAATTACACATACAACATCTAATCATTACACAATTCTCAGATTGTAAAGTTTGTTTTACAACTTCAAAGTGAATAAACAAAATAATTTGGTTTTAATAGAGCACCTTCCGATAAATAAAAATATTTAGCGAAATAACAATTAAATAATAAATAAAATTAATGGAACTACAATGACGTGAAACAAGTGCCAACGCAACTGGCACGCAATATAGCATATTACTCACGGCAAAAGACACAACGGGTATATTTGCAAGGTCTAACTAAACAATTTAAATTATTACCTGTGCTAGTTATTCCTATATAATATATATTCCTAAAGCATTTAATTCTTTTTTTTTTTTACGTTGTAAAATTAAGAGGGCGAATGCGATGAGCTGTGGTGGAGTTTTGTCGCCACGTGTTGAGAAACACAGAAGAACAAATAGGTATGCACAATAAATAAATATTGTTTTCATTACATTACATTAGAGGGAGGGGGGAGGGGATTGACAGCCGAGTAGCAGTCAGAAACGTGTAAGCTATTCGAGTACATCTACAATCAAACATGTATAATTAGGCCTATCTGAATTAATTAAATTGTCTTACCGTTATTAAAGACAATTTTTAATTCGAATTTTTTTAACAATTCCAACGTGTTAACAAACTATTCGGCCGACGAAGAAAGAAGGAATGACAGCGATCCAAAGATTCGAACTGTTATACCTACCCCGTAGACAGAATTTGCCAGATGTCCAGTAAGTAATATCTGTGCCTCGACACCAAACTGCTTTTTTTTCTACACGACTGGTCAAAGAACCTGGATTGGGCTGAAGTTAGTACGTAATTTACTTACGTCTTTGATATAGCAGTGTGCTATTTTGACGTTATTGTAACGCCGATACATACAATGCAATCAATTTTTTTTTAGTCTGGTGACTTGCAGCTGCGCGCGGGCGTGTGAATCCTGACTTACAAGGGCGTGTGAATCCTGACTTACAAGGGCGTGTGAATCCTGACTTACAAGAGCTGCTGAGTTTTCAATGCCGCCTACCAGTTTAAATATGTTTTTTTAGTCAAACTTTTCTGCCTTAGTTTCCTGAGAGTGGCGCAAACCGCACTTGCTTTACACTGGAATATTCCTTGCCCGTTGCGTACATTCCAGCTGATTTATAAATGTGTAGGCACTATCTATTTTAAGTCGTCACGTATTATCAGCTGCGAACTGACCTAAGTTAAGATTCCGTTACGCCTTATTCAAGGATTCGAACCCGTGACATCTTGGTTGGCCACAGAGGTCACCCAGAAGGAACGTATCACAGGACACACCACTCTCAAACTGTCAGTTCGGAGCCCCGCCGCTGTGGCAGTACGAGCGGCGGCATACCTTTGTAAATACCCGTGCGCTTCAGGGTTACCAACGTAGCCTTCACGCACTCCTCCGTCGCCGTATAGAGCGGTGCGGGCCGAGGGAAGCGATGCAAGCATGTAACTACACTATGCAGATTCCAACTTACAGTTGTGCGCAATAACTTTCGACACACCTATACGATAATTACTTTTGAAAAAATGTTTTTTTTTTATATTTCGAATGAGCAACTTAGTGGATTGGTTACCCGAGAGAACCTTAAGTGGGACCTATCCATTCGCCTGAAGTACTAACTTAGTTAAGTGTAATGGCAGTGGGTGTTCCCCGCATTTAGCTATACGTCATTCACTGTAAAATTAGCATTTTTTGAAGCCCTCTCATTTGTAATAGTAGTCAATAAATATGTTTTATTGTAACCTTAGATGTTAACTTTCGATTTCGGTGAAATATATATATCCCGTGTTTATTACTTACATGGAAATATTTATTTAAAAAAGTGGCGGAAAGATAAAAAAAAATGGCTGACAGGAAAAAAGTAGCTAGGGTCTCAAAAGTGCTCACTTTATCGTGAACAGCCTGTACTTTCCATTCCCCTGAATTTCTTCACAGTGGAATACAGGTATAGTCTGTACCACGAATGAGTGCACTTTTTTTTTGCAGTTCTAGAAGTAATCTTGAGTAGAGTCATTTTTATGACAAAATATTTTCTGTTGACATACTGACCAGGTTGACAGTCAGCAGGGTGTATTTATGTAAACAACGTCTGTGGCGGGAAGGCGGGGGGAGATACCGCTGTATCCATGGAAACAACAGTAAACAGACCTCACTCCAGAACTAACCAAGAAGTACACGTTCATGGGACAGACTATGTTTGACTTAGTAACCATGGTTTTTTTTTGGTGTAAGTTGGTATTCAGTTAATGTGTCAATTCCTCATATTTTTGTATATAATTTTGTTGCATACCTAATATTTTTCGATGTTTTGTAAAATTAGGACGTTTAATGTAGAGGCTTGTGAAGATCGTGGAAGCATTCGACATAGAACTTCGCTCTCCTGTGACACGACTCACGATTTATAGCCAAAAAAGGATAGGAAGCAAGCTTTATGCTTTGGATAAAGATCGGTGAACGGGAACTACAGTGTATTAATTTATGCTGTGAGTGTATTAATTTATAATATTGTACATATTAATTCAATTCTTGTAAACCCTAATTTTGAGTTTGTGGCGAAGGGGATTCTTGCAATGTTCGTGTTTGTAAGGAACTCTCAAGCTTTGAGTCAGGCCAGAAGCTCTAGACGACCATTGCTTGTTTAGTCAGCACAGACGGAGGTCAAGGGTCAGCTAAAGGCAAACAGTTATCACACGAGTGTTCGTGAAGGGGTAGGGGTCAAGAGTTGCTCCTGGCGTCGCCCAGTAATCAAATATAATGTTCTGAGGAGTGTGTTTATCCATGCTGTGGTTTTGGGAAAAAAAGTTAGAGAAATGTTCTGGAAGGAGCGCTGTTACTTCGTAATCATCAAGGATGTAGAGTATGTGTGGTCGGGATGGAGGGGGAGAAGGTACTCGATGCGTGTGGAGATAACTCGTCAGTGCATACAGTATGTGGCTCGGGGAGAGATAAGCGCAGGGCGTCTTGTCAAGTCTATGGAGGGACTTGGTACGAATAACGTTCCCACCTGCCTGGTGCTTCAACAGAGTCGCGCACTTTTATGACGAAACTATTAAGGCGCCCGTCTACCTGGCGCTTGAACTGCGTTGCAGTGTGTTCCAAATACACGTTTTTCAACGAAACTATTAAGCGTGCGTCCAACGTGCTGATCTACGAAAAGAACACACACTTTAGACGAGAGCTGTTAAGTACTTTCAAAATATCACGTATGTTAGAAACATAAATTCAGAGTACTCCAAAACCGCTAAAAACGGCCTTTCCAAGGCGCTGTAGCTCAAAATGCACGCATCAGATACATACAAAACTACTATAGGGGCCTGCATTGAACCTTCCTAAAGACTTCCCACTAGTATAATAATATGGTCACCGCTGAAAGTCCCATAGGTACACGCAGCACGACGAGAACACTGCACGCCAGTTCAGAGCCTTGCGCTTAGCGGCGATGGCATACTTGATGCGCGTGGCAGTGTCGCCCTTATAGCTAATGCGCTTCTCGGCCAACAAAGGAGAAACACGATTCAGGAAGGGCGGGACTAGATACAAGCATCTGGCATGTCTCAATATCATCAGCCAGAATAGCATTTGAGAGAAGGCAATACGCCTTTGGGAGGAAAGCTGGAATAACTAATTTATTGCAGATGTCACGAAACACTCAACGTGTCTGAATGTTTAAATGAACGAAGGTATGCGACCAATTAAAAACCTTCAGCTCTCGTCAAATAACTTAATAGAAGGAACGGGCCTGTCACACCGATATTGCCCGAAACTGCGTGACACAGAAGGGTAACTGACTTCTCCATGACGTATTGCTAATCGATACGTTGAATTTAACGAAAAATGTCACTGCAAGTGGCTTCCTTAACCCCATAACTTTAGAGAAATTATTTCATAAACGTCAGAAACTAACAAAAAAAACTCGATACCTGACGGGTGGAAAACATTCATCACGCCTGGGGCTATAGGAAAAATAACAGCACGTGGGCAATAGGCGTGAGTCAGTGTGGGTTTCATTTGTACTTTCACAATACGGCGATTAATTGATATCACTGTCCCAAGGTCAAATCGCAGACCTCCATACAGACACTCCGTATTCCCATGACACACTGGTTCGAACATGAGCGTTAGTCAACGAAGCTGATGTTGAAGGCGGAGGGTACTTTAGAACGAGGCTCTCACAGTTGACTACATTGGTACATATTTAGTTTTATTTTCTGTGGGCGCAGTTAAGGCATAATTTTCCTTCTCTACCACTGAACTCATTGTGCACATACGTATATACATTTTATAAAAAAAAAGTGAAAAAGAACATTACACTAATCAATATTACTAAATGTCACGACTGATTGGTATCGCGGTAGACTCCACGCTTTTATGGCAATTGGTGGTGGTATTGATAATCTAACTACACATATTTGGCCAATTTCAAGTAAAAAAAAGAAGACATTATTATCCAAGCAAGGTGCATCATAATATTATTAGTGTTAATTACGATGTTGACAAGGATGATACAAGCTGGTGTCGCAAAGTCGTCAGTGTTGAAGAGAATATGTTCTTCTGTCTTATCTGTTTCGTTTTGGACTTCAAGGTATAACAGCTAAACCAGGAAATTGTATTTTGGAAATTTGTTTTTTCCGAAAGCGTCACAATAATCCGAATCCTTCTTTCACTAATTTGTCTGCATTTGATCTTCGTGATGTTATATGTTGGAAGATTTTACCTTTACAGGAAACTGTTTATAATCAATCTTCAGTTTTGTATTCTCGAAAGAAGATCGAGTTTGAGTTAGGTGCATGACTGTACAGTGTTAATACAGGAATGAAAATATTCACAAATCAAGATGACAAGTCCATGTCACCCTAAAGTCAGACTAATGTAAAAAATTCACGGTTATTTCCAACTTTTCTGAAGCCCTGCTAAAGTTCTACTTGCAGGATATCCCTCCGCCTCGTACAAACAAACCTCAACATTCTAGAAAATTACACCAGAAGGACAAGGCAAGGCACCGCATTCGTACGCACGCTGTGTAGTAATATTTTTCGTAAGAGCTATTTCGTATTACCAACACATTTATTGTCTTCCTGTCTTTATTCATAATAATTATAAATGATGTAATTTGTGTATAAAATATAAGTAAACGTCCAATAATACGGTGCTTTTATGTAAACACAAGTATAAAACGCTTGTGATAAGTCATATTTAGTAAAATACCAAGTGCGCCATGCTTTTTCAAATGTTTGATTCAATCAGTACGAAGAAAGCGCGAATAGATTATAGTAATGGCATTTTTGCAAGGGTGATTTTATTGAGCACGCCATAAAATTAATTAGGTTACAATGAAAGCGATTTCTTACAAACGCATATCGCTCTTCCTAGGCGAGACAAGTCATCAGGGTCGAAAACAGTAACTGGCGAATGTGCCAGGTGCAACAAACCCTCTTCGTTGGTATCAAGTAGGAAGAGTTATAACTAGGGGCAGTGATACTTCGCGAAAAGATTTCGAGACAGATACAGTCCAAAGCACTGTAGGGTCGTCCAGCTTATTTGATTGGCTAAAAAAATGTTCTGGTCCGTGTTAACCGTTTGCGTACGAATCACGAAGGTTCGGTGTCGGAGTTACTTAGTCCTGAGTGGCTTGGTCAAAGACGGACACGGCACCAGCAGCCAATGGAGGCATAACAACAGCTGAGGTGTGCATGTAGTATTGAAGTGTACCGTGTACTCCGATTTTTACGCGAAAAGTCGCTGGCCCTAGTTATATCGATTAATTGCCATACCCGTCGGTTATGCAAAGCGCAGTGCTACAAGGGCATCACCGGTAAATGAAGAAGCGCGAGCAGAATTACAAACGCGCCGCTGCATAAGGCTATCGGGATTCGCACCACTCCCGTCCTTGGAAGATTAAATGTCTTGGGATAGTAGGTGCGCGAATTTTCTGGTAATCACCCCCGACTCCCCCTCGGCGCGACTTGCGGTGCGAAGAACCTTCTGGGCCAGGCCAGCTGGGCTATATAAGCCACGAGGTGGCTCTGTGTCTGCAGTTTGGTGTCGTGGATGACCGTTAGAGTGAGGCGTGTGGTACCATGGGAGCGACGAGAGAACGATAGTGATCAGCGAGTGTAGTCTACGAACATCGGGAGTATAGAGAGAGAGAGGGAGAGAGAGAGAGAGTCTGGCCGACTTGACTGTGGGAAAGTAGGACTGTATGCGTGAGTAGCAGGCATTTGGAATGATGGCCACAANAGAGAGAGAGAGAGAGAGAGAGAGAGTCTGGCCGACTTGACTGTGGGAAAGTAGGACTGTATGCGTGAGTAGCAGGCATTTGGAATGATGGCCACAAACATCGTATATGTGTAAATAATAATACACAACGGAAATACGCTCTAATTTTGTTTAAAAAAAATAAACTTTTATACATTTATTTTAAAAAAAATTTTACCGTGTTACAAAATGCACTGATTCATCTTTCATTTGAAACATTAATGGTACTTTTGTTTCAGTTGTGGTAGTGCGTGTACTACTTTCCAGTGAACTCAGCATGTTGTACCGTAGGATACGGGACTCCATTGGTCGTCGGAGAGCAAGTCTACTTCTGCCTCCAGTCGTGACCTCTTGCCGACCTCTGGGACACACACGGGTCCATCGCTCCTTCTCCCTTCTCCCGCATCATCGCCCGCACTCCCCTCCTGGTGTGGGATGTCGGACGGAGGTTGGGGAGGTTGCGTTGCCCCCCCTCCACACTTCCGCTAGACGTGTGGCTCGCCAGTTGACCTTGGGCCTTGCAGGTTGGGTCACGTGGCGGCCACTGGGTCGCGTCCCCCACGGCGCGTGCAGACGCAAATAATGACTATGCAGGCACGTACTGCATCTACCTCCTCCTCCAGACGACCGCCAACTCCACCGACAATAAGGGCGGTTTACACAATACAGAAACTTAGGTGTTAAGCATAAGCATTTAGTAGTCCGGGCATATTTCATGTGCAATCGTTGTTTGTACGTTTCCGCGTATATCATTATATATATCATATATATATATATATATATATATATAACCTAGCAATACGATGCAGGTAGGTAGGTAAGTAGTTTGGCTTAACGCCTCGTCAACAGCGAGGTTAAGAATACAACTTTTCGCCAGAAAAGGTTTAAAAATAATATTTTTTTAAAGCCAGAACGGTTTACTTTTTGTCATTTATTAAGTGCATTAAAAAACGTGCCTGCACGGTTTCCTTAAATAGCACAAAAGTAGAACCATGCAATTGTAGTTGATTCTACGAGCTTTCATCTTGTGTCGTAAAGTCCCACTGTCACAGACCTTATTCGCACAGGAATGCGTGCGGACTGCGGTGGTGTAGTGGTTGGACTGCTCGCCTTCCATCTAGGCGAACCGGGTTTGATTCCCGGCGGAGGTCGCATGTGGAGGAATCGTGCCGGATGATGCCGCTGATCGGCGGGGTTTTCTCGGGGGATCTCCCGTTTCCCCCCGCCCTTGCGTTCCGGCGCCGCTCCATACTCGCATCTCTTCACTGACTCACTCGCAGGAAGGCGTGACGACACGACGGAAGTGCATATTGCACGCCGACTCAGCGCGTTGCACGTAGGGGCGACGGGGCGCCGGACTCGCGTGTTATTATCGCCCGTATCGCTGTGCCTCATCTCGGGGCCCATGACCAACTGTGCTGCCATCTCTGGTGCGTTATCCAAGTTGCGCGATCGATCGTCCCGTAACGTATCGATTGTTTTAACTCGTCTCTATTGTTCTCTGGTGCTATCGACTTTTGTTTCGTTATTTGTAAGGCCGATGGTTTATTGCGGGAAAAGTTCACCGGCTCTTGCGAGTCAACGTACTGTCCGACAGTTTCCTATCGTTGTTGGATGGTCTGCAAAGAACTGTGTCGAGTCGAAAACTCGATGATACACTAACTCGGGTGTTATCAAAAATACGCAGGATAATTATGCAGTGGTTTGGTATCTTGTTCTGCAGAATGAGAATGGAACGACAAATCAACACCTGACGTGAAACCGAGAAGGAAATTTTCCTGGTGTGAAGAATCCTCATTCAGGTGAGGAATCATTCCTTCGTCCTTCGCCCATCAGCCAGACTCATGACCTCATATCAAATTTGCGTATTTGTGTGTTATTGACCATTCGTGGTTACTTCAAACTTTCATAAAGTATTGCCTAAGTCACCGTATATGTGCGCATTCAAATTGATTTTCTTACCAGGCATTACCAACACACCTATTTTCTCCCTATTTTCATTCATAACAATTACAAATGAAATATTATACTTTGCTGATAAAAGATAAGTCAAAGTCCAATTTCATCAAGAATAAATCACTTTTATGTTAACAGAAGTATAGAACTCTTGTTATACATGACATATGTAAAATGCAACCAAACACGTTATACATGGGGTGATTTTTCAAAGGTTTGATTAAAAAAATTTGGAGATACCGCGAGTATACTATACGGTTATAAGCAGAGACCATAGAAACTCGCCAGTTGATTGATCTGTAGGCTGGTTTCAACAGTCTTGTGTACAATAATGCCGATATCAACTGATCGTTCATTGTTTGCTGTCACTATAGAAGGGGATCATTAGGCGTGCATTTTCTTGCATGTTTACGATCGGCCAGTGGTTCTACGGGAGGCGTTAATTCAGGAGTGGACCAATGGCTAAAGTAAGACAAGCGCACGAGTTTTGAATTGCAGCTTGTCCGGAACTGAACTCAGGGTTTTTCCGTTTCATGAGTCATAAGCTACCGGAAGACGACGAGGTGAGCAACAGACATGCCAATGCCTAGCCTCATAGAGCGAATAGCTGTGCCTAGGGGCAGTGATATTTCGCGAAAAGATTTCGAGACAAGATACAATCCAAAGCACTGTAGGGTCGTCCAGCTTCTTTGATTGGCTAAAAAATGTTCTGGCCCGTGTTAACCGTTTGCGCACGAATCACGAAGGTTCAGTGTCGGAGTTACTTAGTCCTGAGTGGCTTGGTCAAAGACGGACACGGCACCAGCAGCCAATGGAGGAATAACAACAGCTGAGGTGTGTATATAGTATTGAAGTCTACTGTGTGCTCCGATTTTTACGCGAAAAGTCACTGGCCCTAGCTATGCTCTACAATGCCCGTTCGTGCACGGTGTCTTAGCACGCTGAAGTCGGGAAAAAAATGCATTGGCCCCAAGAACAAGGTTGGAGTGAGCTGCCTGTTCTCTCCACTACAGCAATATCACGTGTGTCGGTGTCTGCATTTACACTTACCATCGTTCTATTCCGTCTGGTTGCACCGGACAAGCTTACTGCACTATGCGACGTGCGTTGACTGTGCACCGACTTATGTGTCGCGGCAGAGGTAACGAGTTTTACAATCCATCGTGCGCATTTGGGAAATTATTAAAAAGAAAAGTTTTACTCTTACTAATTGAAACGTTGACGAGTTGTAAATTTTGCTTGGATTCCAATAATGTCTGAAGAAAGAGTAAAACTGTAAAAGTGTGAGTTTTGTCGTCAAGAGCAAAGCAATTTTCATGTAAAGGTATCCCTGAATATTCCTCAAAAGGTAAAAAGATTATTTCTAATTTACAAATCATGAATTTTTGTACTGTTAAATTGCACAGATTGCGTTTATCTCGAACTGGACGTGTAAGCAGAAGTTTGTTTCCTCCCTAGGCCTACGACATACGCACATCATCTCGTCAGCGCCGGGGAGATTTTTGATATCGTCGAATCGGCGGCACATACCAAAAGACTTTCCAGACAAAAAAAAATGTTAAGTTTTGCGAGTCCTCTTCAACGATACTAATTGTGTACCACCTTCCCGATTGAAATTCTGAAGTAACCTTCGTTTCTTCCAGTTTACCGCAGGTACTAGGCACTGTGGGGTTCACCATTTAATTCGACCTTAAGGGCTTGCTTGCAAATCATTTCACTCGAAAAGTTNAGATTCCAATAATGTCTGAAGAAAGAGTAAAACTGTAAAAGTGTGAGTTTTGTCGTCAAGAGCAAAGCAATTTTCATGTAAAGGTATCCCTGAATATTCCTCAAAGGGTATAAAGATTATTTCTAATTTACAAATCATGAATTTTTGTACTGTTAAATTGCACAGATTGCGTTTATCTCGAACTGGACGTGTAAGCAGAAGTTTGTTTCCTCACTAGGCCTACGACATACGCACATCATCTCGTCAGCGCCGGGGAGATTTTTGATATCGTCGAATCGGCGGCACATACCAAAAGACTTTCCAGACAAAAAAAAATGTTAAGTTTTGCGAGTCCTCTTCAACGATACTAATTGTGTACCACCTTCCCGTTTGAAATTCTGAAGTAACCTTCGTTTCTTCCAGTTTACCGCAGGTACTAGGCACTGTGGGGTTCACCATTTAATTCGACCTTAAGGGCTTGCTTGCAAATCATTTCACTCGAAAAGTTTGGACGCGCCGTTTTCGAGAAAAAGGGCTGATACGGTAGGTCTGGGACTCTCTCTCTATCTCTCTCTCTCTCTCACACACACACACCTACGCACACACACACATATATATATATATCTCTCTCTCTCTCTCTATATATATATATATATATATATAGAGAGAGAGAGAGAGAGAGAGCTTGTTCCATCTGACCGAAAGGGGGCGGATGCATGATAAGTAAATATATTAATTACTGCTGTATGAACCTGAAAACATTACACACTTAAAATTAACTGATCGAAGTACATTTTGGAATAACTAAAATGTAACGGAATTTGATTGGATGTACGGGGTTCACCATTACAGAGAAAAATTAATTATTTTTTAAAAAAATATATGCTTTCGCTAAACAACCAGCACCTAATATTTAATAAGTGTGACAAAATTAGTTTTCAATGACAATGTTTTTGTATTAATAGAATAATTTATGAATTATTATGAATGGAAACCCGTTCTGTCATCAATGCACCATTATTGTGCTATCAGCTCTCACCACAATTCGTTTAGCGAGCTGTTTTAAGTTACACGGTAGCAAAACTGTAGAGGTGTTAAACCCTAGAGAACAGTTTTATTTCCAAACCTACAATGTTAGTACTTAGGCATGTGAAAGGATATTCAGACCATGTTTTTGACCTTATATCAAATAATTTTATCTCAATTGAAATTACAAAAATTTTGAAAGCGTGTCGTTTAAAATTTATGGGTATGAACATCTGTTTATGCTGCACATAAACATATGATCTAAAAGTGTTGGTTTCGTGGAGAAGGAAAGAAAAAGTGTTAGTAAGTTTACACTAAAATAATATTTTTGTTACGGCTAGTAAAGCACTTGTTTATATACGGCCAATCAATATGTAGACATTTTTATTCCACCAAATATGTTTCCAAGCAGATTTTTCTGAACCAACAAAGTTGTATCACCATCTCTTAATAGTTTGTTTGTTGCTGGAATAAATCAACGATCACGCATTCATAAATGTGTTTAGCTGGCAGTTATGTTGTTGAGTTGAGTTGAAAGATTTGAGCGGAAGAAGAGGGTGAGATGAGTTGAGAAGGAAGCAGCGCCGGAATGCAAGGGCGGGGGGAAACGGGAGATCCTCTAGAAAACCCGCTGACCAGCAGAATCGTCCGGCACGATTCCCACTTGCGATAATCCGGAGTGACCCGGCCGGGGGATTGAACTCGGTTCGCCTTGATGAGAGGCGAGCAGTCTAAGCGCTCAGTCGAGCAGTCTAAGCGCTCAGTCACCGCGGCTCCCACGCAGTTATGTAAGAACAACAANGCAGTCACCGCGGCTCCCAGGCAGTTATGTAAGAACAACAACGTATTTTCTGCGCAATGTAAAAAAATGGTTATTACACTGAAGAGCCAAAAAAACTGAAATAGGTTTGCGTATGCAAATAACAGAGGTGTGGAACCAATCAGAGTAACGCGATGCGGTCGGCATCTAGATCGGTTACTGCTGCTACAATGGAAGGTTATCAAGATTTAAGTGAGTTTGAACGTGGTGTTACAGTCGGCGCACGAGAGATGGGACATAGCATCTCCGAGGTAGCGATAACATTTGGATGTTCGCGTACGACCATTTCACGAGTGTACCGTGAATATCGGGAATCCGGTAAAACATCACATCTTCGACATCGCTGCGGCCGGAAAAAGATCGTGAAAGAAAGGGACAAACGACGACTGACGAGAATCATTAAACGTGACAGACGTGCAACCCTTTCTCAAATTGGAGCAATTTGGATTTGTGGACTGCCCCGCAGGATTCATGGTGTGAATTGCCTCCTGCATACCTTCAGACATTAGTCGAGTCCATGCCTCGTCGTCTTGCGGCACTTCTGCGTGCTCGGGGGGCCCTACACGATATTAGGCCGGTGTACCAGTGTATTATGTAGTCTCTAAGAAAGGTATTTGTGAGTGCAGCAAGTTTGCTGTCCCTTGTGACGTGAGAAACTCACCTGGGATGAGACGTGGCACTTGCCGTCGTTCCTTCTGCGCGTGCGCCTCGAGACCATCCTGGAAAGAAAAAAAACCAAGGTCACATAAACTGCAGTCGACATCACACAGCTACAGCCAATGGACCAGCTGCGTCTCAGCACATCAGATCAATGAAGCCTTCACCACAGAGCAGGTAAGAACACAGGGGCGAGAGGGANGCCAGCTGCGTCTCAGCACATCAGACCAATGAAGCCTTCACCACAGAGCAGGTAAGAACACAGGGGCGAGAGGGAGTGTTGGCTCCTTTGTCGTGGCCGTACGCGGTCTGCGATAGGCTGCGCGGCTCTCAAAGTGAGCTCTCTGCCTGGTTGCTGCTATTTAGGGCCAGTGACTTTTCGCGTAAAAATCGGAGCACGCAGTAGACTTCAATACTATATGCACACCTCAGCTGTTGTTACACCTCCATTGGCTGCTGGTGNGCTTCAATACTATATACACACCTCAGCTGTTGTTACACCTCCATTGGCTGCTGGTGCCGTATCCGTCTTTGACCAAACTACTCAGGTCTAAGTAACTCCGACACTGAACCTCCGTGATTCGTGCGCAAACGGTTAACACGGGTCAGAACATATTTTAGCCAATCAAAGAAGCTGGACGACCCTAGAGTGATTTGGACTGTATCTTACCTCGAAATTTTTTCGCGAAACATCACTGCCCCTACTGCTATTGCTTGCTGCGAAGGTTTCTCTGATTGGCTGCGCTGGCGGCTGGCACCAGAAGAGNCACCTCCATTGGCTGCTGGTGCTGTGTCCGTCTTTGACCAAACCACTCAGGTCTAAGTAACTCCGACACTGAACCTCCGTGATTCGTGCGCAAACGGTTAACACGGGTCAGAACATATTTTAGCCAATCAAAGAAGCTGGACGACCCTAGAGTGATTTGGACTGTATCTTGCCTCGAAATTTTTTCGCGAAACATCACTGCCCCTACTGCTATTGCTTGCTGCGAAGGTTTCTCTGATTGGCTGCGCTGGCGGCTGGCACCAGAAGAGTCCAGGCGCTGATTGGCGAGCCACGTTCCGACATGCTGCTGGCGAGCGACGCCATTTTGCTGGCGTGTGCGGCTGCAGTTCCGCTCTGCAAGTGGCTGTTCCGCCTCTGTATTATCAAGCACTCTGTGGTTCGGCCAACATCACAGGAAGCTGCAGGTGTGAGTAGGATATTGAATTCTAACTCGTACATAAATCTTTCCGCGGAAAACAAGCTCACCCCTACTTATCGTCCTCGCGACATGCATAATGAAACTTTTGTTTTAATTGAATTAAAATAAATACTTAATGTGCCTCTCTAGTCGCCTTACGCGTATCATTGTAAGCAGTTAAATTATGGAATATTTCAATTGTAAATCTTTTCTTCAGGACAGAAACGAAAGTCAATTTTTGTTGCCAATTTATCAATTTTGTTATTGAAACACAAATTTGGTCGTTGAAAAGTGTCAAAGTAAACAAGAAACCGCTGTAAGTAGCCCTCAGTTTACGTTATTTATAGGGGCAGTGATATTTCGCGAAAAGATTTCGAGACAAGATACAGTCCAAAGCACACTGTAGGCTCGTCCAGCTTCTATGATTGGCTAGAAAATGTTCTGGCCCGTGTTAACCGTTTGCGCACGAATCACGGAGGTTCAGTGTCGGAGTTATTTAGTCCTGAGTGGCTTGGTCAAAGACGGACACGGCACCAGCGGCCAATGGAGGTATAACAACAGCTGAGGTGTGTATATAGTATTGAAGTCTACTGTGTGCTCCGATTTTTACGAGAAAAGTCACTGGCCTCAGTTATTTATTCTTCTATAGAACAGTGTTTTGAAATATAGCGACAGTGCTGTATCTGTTTTGGACAGATTGCTGTATTAAAACCCGGTAGTCACGGCTTGAAACTCCGAGGAAACACGACACACCCAGAGCTTGTTTATGCTATCTTTCATCGCCGTCGCCATGCTTCCTTACGGCAGGATGTGGCCTTGAGGCGTTGAGGCTCTTACCAAGTGTGTCCTTACACTTCGGGAACAGCCTAGAATTGTTCGTGAGGGGTTGGTTACAGTAACACCTTCATCTCCGCTACAGGTGCCCACGTGACGTAACACTGGTCCTCTGATGTTGGTATTTGGTAGGGGGATGCTGTGTTTGAGGAGGGGGGGAGGAGGGGTGAGCAGTCAAAGGCTGGAGTGCGGATCACCTGGTANTTTAGTAGGGGGATGCTGTGTGGGTGGAGGGGGGAGGAGGGGTGAGCAGTCAAAGGCTGGAGTGCGGATCACCTGGTAAACCAATCAGCCTTCCCCTTCCCCCTCCCACCACCTAGCGTAGGATTTGTGGTCCAGGGGGGTGGGGGGTACTGCAAACCGCACCACGGGACGACGGGTAACCAGCTTCCGCCCTCTTTATCCACTTAAAAAACCTTCCGCCTCGCCTAATTTTCCCCTTCGTATCCGCCCGTTGCGCAATCGCCACTGGCACGGCCGCTGCCAACTTAACAGAATTTAAATTCCCCTCTGTGCAGCCGACCTGCGCGGGCCCTCATGCGGACAACCTGGTGTTCTTCATTCCCCTCCACGTCCGATTTTTGAGAGTTTACGATCACGGTTAGCGGTATTTTTTTTTTTTTTAGTCTGGCCACAGAAAAATGTAGCATGCAGAAGCGAATCACGCTGGCAAAAAATGCTGAAATGTCATTTTGCGACCATAGAACTCTTCCACGGTATGGCGTAACCATTTAAGACATAGGCACTGTTTGCAGGACAGAATGCTTTACATTTAAGGTACCACCACGTCATTAGATTCTACATAAATCTCTATTCTAATTCATGCCTGATGCTTCACAGATGCAACTTAACACAACTCTCGAATGATCGCTATAAAACTATCGTACGTAGTCGGAAACCTCGACGTATAGTTTTTCTATGTACGTTACTGGTTGTCGTTATTATGTAAGAAGCTATTTCCCCATTCGACTGAGGTAATGAAAAATCTGCTACTCTAGTACGCAATACAATCGCAAAAGTATCAAGACGTTTCGGTGATTTTGAAGATATGTAAGCTCAAGATTTTTTTTGCGATTTTCCAGTGTCTCAAACAATTAAAGACAGGACAAATTTGTGAATAAAATGATGTATAGGCTAGACTCCGCTATCCTCTCTATACTGGAGCCTCATATGTACGCTCATTGGCTGCTACCTAAACGCGGAGCCAGTTTTATCCTTGGGGGCCACGGTGGTGTAGTGGTTAGACTACTCGCCTCCCACCTGGGCGAACCGGGCTCGATTCCCGGAGG
>NQII01004122.1:41842-52090 GCA_002778355.1 Clitarchus hookeri
GTCTCTTGTAAAGCTGATAGCGCCGGACAATGCAAAGAGGAGGATTTTAACAAGAAGCATGCAAGGATGGAGTTGTAACTCAAACTGTATAACGAGATATAACCCGACGTTATTAATTTGTTCGCCGAAGTCGGTGAAAGTAAGATTTATCTCTAATCAAGTTGAGAAGCTCGATGCTTTTAAGTTTTGGCAATTAAAAATGTTCTCCGCCAGGCTGCGCTGAAGTCGCATGTGTACCGACCGGATTTCTCCGTTCTGTATGTAGGTCAGATGGGAGTGTTGCAATTTGTATACAATACAATTTTATTGCGTAAAACTCATTCTACGTGTATTGTGTTACAAAGCTCATTTTTATGACAACTATATTTGTTTCGCACTTAAATTTTTACAATTTTCCCATTGAAATAAGTTTGCTTATACGAAAGCTCAACGCCAAAAAAAAAAAAAAAGTTTTATTTTCACTGTTTGCTTTTGTAAACACCGTTAGAAGGCTTCATTAATAGTAACGAAACGTTAATACTTTAAAGTTCGTCTGGAACAATTCCAGTCAAACATGAACTTTTACACGCAAATAAATATAACTTCTCCATTTACCGCCAGATTAAAACCGACTTCTTTGAAACACCCGTGCACCTTGCGGCGAAATTCCACCTATGTAAAACTCTCCCATAAAGCCCCGGTCACATTTTCGAATTTTTCCGTCCAACTGTTTCCAATTAATTTGTTCGAATTAAGTTGGAAGGTCGTGACGTCACTGAGACGTAATTACCACCGCCATGTTCGTCTGGAGAAGTTGGATGGCAGCACTCCGTGTCCCAACAATGAACTGCTTTTCTGCCAACAACGTCTAGCGAAAAAAGGGTATGGTTTGAATTTTAGGTTAGAAAACTGATTCGTAAACAAACGCTTTGAGACGTGTGTATACTTCCTCCGACCAATTTGTAATGCAGTTTGATTAAGTTCAAATTAGTATATAAGTATTTTACCCATATATAAGAGCTTGTCATTCAAAAATCAAGATGTAAACAAACACTTTCAACGCTGTTGACCATGTGACTTTTTGACGGTTGTTTTATTTTGCGCAGAAGATGAATAAGCGGTCTACCTCATCTTTAGACAATGGGCAGTAGTTTCCATCAGACATTTTGAAAATTGGACGGGTTCTAAAATTTCTTGGAAATTTGACGGGCATTTCCAATCACAATCGTGCATAATAAAAAATTGCCCTTTCCGGCATCACGAAAGTTTAAAATTGCGAACAATTGACGGGAATGAAGTACGGTTATGAAGATAATTAATTTATCTGGAAGCTCTTTGAACATGAATACTATTTGAAGTGATTCATTCTCAATATTATTAAGAACCCAGAGCATTAAATTTCGGTGTGCAAGAAATAGCTTTGGTGAATAAAATTTCAATATAGTAAAGAAATGAAAATAAATCAAATTTTCTACATTTCTTTCTGTAGTGGACTGAGCGGAAACACGAAAGCACTATCTCACTTTGAAAAAATTTTAAAAAATGAAAATTCAGTCTAGATACTTCTAGTAAAAAAAATTGACTGTGTGACACATTTTCAAATACGTAAAATTGAAAAATTTAATGATCGTATTTCTTCTGCAAATATTTTGAAGGAGAAAATTTAACAGTTGTGTCAGGGTATTCAGAAATCTTGTTTTGTTCCTAACATGATTAGAATTAACCTTAACCGAAGTGGGTTCTACGGTACTGCCAACCTTAGAACGCAGAATCAACTATAAATGTTTGCTTCGTTACGTTGGGTTTTTTATTTATTTATTTTGATCCTGGTCTACGTTTTCTCGGCAAAAATATTGATTGCGTCATTTATCCAGTTATTTCTTGCCACGGATGCATTTGAGAGAACAAAATTCATAACCATGGAAGACGAAATAAAAGTTTATAAACAGTTTTATGCAAATACTCACGAAAATACACGTGGTATAAAATAACACTGGTGAAGGAAAGGTTACGCCTATTTCTACTACAGGTTGGAAAGATCAATGTTAAAAGTTTGGCAAAGGGAAAATTTTCGCCACTAGATAAGCGCTAGTGTCGGCAAGGAACCAGATTTTTTTTCTATTTTCTAAGTTAAGAAACAGAATAATTGCAATAATCATAAATAAAATATGAAATAACTTCGTAACTAAGTGAATTCTTTCTCTTTTATTATTCGCGTAACTTAAAATCATAATTTAAATGTACGTTTTGGAACACTGCCACCTAGCGTCGGAAATTTTCCCTACGCCCAACTCTCCCCATAAGAAATCACGTTTTGTTCCTAACCTGTAGTAGAAATAACCGTACTGAAGCCCAGGTAGATAGAGTACTGTGCTACTGCCATCAAAACGAAACTACATATAACCGAGAACACCTTTCTAAAGATAAAAATGTACTTGATCGTTAATTGTATAATTTACGCGATGCGCAGTTATAGGCTGTTAAGGAAAAGTGAGCACTTTTGTGCCCTAGTTACTTTTTTCCTGTCAGCCATTTTTTATCCTTCCGCCACTTTTTTTTTTTTTAAATAAATATTGCCATGTAAATAATAAACATTTTGTATAGATATATTTCACCGGACTCGAAAGTTATCGCCTAACGCTACAATAAAACATATTTATTATAGCCTATAAGAAATATTATCTGTAAATACCCGACGATTTTTTTAAATGCCGAAGAACGTAGAACCTCGACTTCGGGTATCTTTGGAAAGGTTCGCTTGTCCTACCGGGTTGCCGGGGCCTGAGCAAGAAGCTCGCTCTCTGCTGCTTTTTTTTTTTACCCCTCCGTTTTCATCCTCCACCCCTCCGTCCCTCCTTGTACATCACCCCTCCTAGATCGCTCTTCGTGCCACGTCTCTCTTAAAGCTGATAGCACCAAGCCAGGCACTACAGAGCCGATGCCCGACGTCAAGGCAACAGTACAACAGTGCCGCTTGAAAAAATATTTCCCCTGCGGCGACAGCGCCCGGAAAAGTGAGTGAAGTATTTTTTTTTTTATTTCCTTCCCTTTAAATCTCCCCCTTCTCACCCGCCCGCGATCGTAAATAATTACTAGCGGATTCCACACACAAAACTAGGCGGAACGCACGAGAGAATGAATATCTCTTCTTTTTTTTTTTTTCCTGAAACCCCCCACCCCCCTACGATTACACGTCGACCTGTATTTTTTTTTCCCACCCCCGCCAACACCACAAACACAATAACCATTTTTTTACCCGTAACAATGAGAGCGGTTGTTTATAAACAAACGTCTGATGCGAAAATATGTCGACTCGTCGTTTATCAAGACCGGGGCATTAAAGACCAGGCGTAAGTGAGAACTCAGGAAGGGCGGCATGCGGAATTTTGTCATCGAGACGCATTAACAAGCGTGGTTTTCGTAGAAACACCGAAGGCACGTTATAACAAGAAGTTACCAATATATATCGGCCCACTTTCCCTCTACACGTGTGTGCAAATCAATTTGATGGATTATCTCCTACTCTTGAAGGGATGAGATAAAAGGGACGTGTGTTTTTAAAACGAAATATTTAAACGGCCATTAATAAAAAAAAAAAAAAAGTGTATGANTGAGATAAAAGGGACGTGTGTTTTTAAAACGAAATATTTAAACGGCCATTAATAAAAAAAAAAAAAAAGTGTATGGCCCACTTGAAACACATCGGTTTACATGACCTAACTACTTGTTTACCAACGTTTATGGTAATAAGTTGATTGTTTCCCTAGATGTGGCATTAAAGCGAGAAAGTGGAGCTATCTTACGGTATGGCGGTAAAAAGAGAATTGGTGCAGTCACATGTGATGGTTGTAATATATGTTACATCCAGNAGCTATCTTACGGTATGGCGGTAAAAAGAGAATTGGTGCAGTCACATGTGATGGTTGTAATATATGTTACATCCAGTACACGAATTTCGGTTACGTGGTTTCGTAGATATAGTATAGAAAGAAGATATTTGGACCTATATGTCTATCATTTCAAAAATCAGTGTCTGGCTCACTTAAAACATATCAGCTCACTCTGAGTACTGTAGTATTTATCGAGTGCCGAATTAGGAATGAATCAGTTTATCGCTTCCTAGATACGAAACAAAACTTTATATCTCCATCTAGCGCTATATTACGAGACGGTGGACGAAACAGGCTACATATTAGCATATTTAATGCTTGTAGTTGATACGTTCAACATACCAAGTTCGGTAGATATTGGTTTAATTGTGCGGCACATACATATTTCAAATTAAACTGAAATATATATGGGGCCTACGTATTGAGAATAAGACTCGTCCGTTTAAATCGCGAATGCCAGCATCGCCTACCACAATATTACACCAGGCACAGAACTTTTCCACGGTTCAAGGTCAAGGTGAATCCCTCCACTGGCTTGCGCTAGCAGCCAATCACGGCTGTGCTCTGCCGTCTAGGGTCGCGCAAAATGTTTCTCAGTTGCGCTGAAAAAATTCTTGAAATATTTCGTTAACATTCGGGTTACGTTCTGCAAGGGGCTCACTTAGCTGAACAATTACGTGAACATCCTATGTGTCTGTAGCTTCAACCGTNTCGGGTTACGTTCTGCAAGGGGCTCACTTAGCTGAACAATTACGTGAACATCCTATGTGTCTGTAGCTTCAACCGTTCGAGTTTTACATTAAAAAAAGGATTTCTGCACGAGAACTGCCATAAACTCACGACTGTTTTTTTTTCTTCAGAATACATGGTGTTATTCGTCTTCCCCTAGCAGGAAACGATTTATGTGGGTTTATCTGAATGTGCCCGCCTTGCTTAGGAAGCAGGTGATAACGCAGTGTGAAACGCGCTTATTCGACTCAGCGTAACGCGTATCACAGCAGCCTCGTCCCACCTGGAGTTGATGTCCGCTCAGTTCTCAAGTCCCAGTTCCAAGACGGGCTTTCAGCGCTCCTCGTTGTTTCTNTCGGGTTACGTTCTGCAAGGGGCTCACTTAGCTGAACAATTACGTGAACATCCTATGTGTCTGTAGCTTCAACCGCTCGAGTTTTACATTAAATAAATGATTTCTGCACGAGAACTGCCATAAACTCACGACTGTTTTTTTTTCTTCAGAATACATGGTGTTATTCGTCTTCCCCTAGCAGGAAACGATTTATGTGGGTTTATCTGAACGTGCCCGCCTTGCTTAGGAAGCAGGTGATAACGCAGTCTGAAACGCGCTTATTCGACTCGGCGTACCGCGTATCACAGCAGCCTCGCCNTGATAACGCAGTCTGAAACGCGCTTATTCGACTCGGCGTACCGCGTATCACAGCAGCCTCGCCCCACCTGGAGTTGATGTCCGCTCAGTTCTCAAGTCCCAGTTCCAAGACGGGCTTTCAGCGCTCCTCGTTGTTTCTCAGTTACTTGCGTATTAAGTTTTCGTTCAAATTACGGCGCTAAGTAAACCTTGTGTTAGCACCTGTGGTTGCGTTTTTTTTTTAAGTAAATGATTAAAAAAAGAATTTAATGAAAGTACAAATTTTAAACAAAATTAACAGTTCGACAGCGGGGGCGTGTGATGTTCAGCGAAGGTACATTGCGGTGGATATGCATGGGGGGGGGGAAGCATTGCATCCATGTTGAGGAGGTGAAAATAATATCCGTGTCACCTAAAAAAAAAAAAAGTCAGGAAAAGAGTTACACATTTTGATAACTTTAACAAACCTTTAAAAAAATCACCCCATGTACGCATGTTTGATTGTTTCCTAAATATTTCATGAATCACAAACGTTTTATACTTCTGTTAATATAGTAGTATCTTATTTTGGGTTGAATTGAAGTTTTACCTGCATTTTATATATATATAGGGCCAGAGACTTTTCGCGTAAAAATCGGAGCACACAGTAGACTTCAATACTATATACACACCTCGGCTGCTGTTATACCTCCATTGGCCTCTGGTGCCGTGTCCGTCTTTGACCAAGCCACTCGAGACTAAGCAACTCCGACACTGAACCTCCGTGATTCGTGCGCAAACTGTTAACACGGGCCAGGACGTTTTTATAGCAAATCAAAGAAGCTGGACGACCCTACAGTGCTTTGGACTGTATCTTGTCTAGGATTCTTTTCGCGAAATATCACTGCTCCTGTATATATACATTATAAATTTATTTTATAATTAATAGGGATAAGAACGCGGATAAAATGGGTGTGTTGGTAATGCATAGTAATAAACAGTTATCATTGAAAATATTTCTTAAGTGAGTGCCTCACGAATGCGGTGTGTTGTCCCTTTGGTGTAGTATTCCGGTTATAGTCACGCTTTGTTTGCACGAGGTGGAGGAATTACCTCATTTCCGCCGCCAGGTGCGCTGCTGTCGCAAAGAAGTCACTTTCAAGATGAAGGTAACTGGAGAAGTCCTAAATTCTTGGCTATAAAAGTTCTTTAATGGATCGAGCCGTGATATATACTTGTTGCCTGTGCCAAAATATTGTTAAACATTCTCTCACAGTCAGTGGGCTAAACGAAGTTCGTTAAGTGATAAAGGTCTTAATTAAATAAAAGAGTAAATTAAAATTTCCTTTTTTTTTTTTACAATAACTAATAACAAAAATATCGACCCAACATCTCACAATAAATTGATATCACTTGCTGTTTACAATTAGCGAATTCAATCAATACAATTTTTAATAACCTCAAAGAAATTAATGAAGTTAAATTATTAAAAATCAGTCCCAATAGACAGTGTATCAAAACTTATTCAATTATTTTATAAATTACATGTCCATATTTGACAGTTGCAGTATTTACAATAAGCCCTCATCACATTTTCTTTCCGTTCCACCTCAGTCCAGTTCAGTCCAGGTCCCACCAGTCCGCAATGTTCTAGAGTTCTCCTAGCGTCCTTTCACACTACAAACACCTCGCCCGCCGCCGCCTCGCAATCTCCCGTCGTCGTCCGTCCTCTTCACCGATGTCCCTCGCCGCGCTCGACTTCGCCCGGTTACCGCACTCAGCCAGAAGGCTTCTACCAAGACCACCGACAGTCCAGCTGTGGCTTGTATTTATAGGGCCGAAGGCCATCGCCCAGACATTTCTCTAAATGCCGCGTTGCGCCGAGGGTCCTAGTTACAGAATATTCTTGCGCATCCTCTAAACTCGTCGGCTTATACAGCAATGGGGAGGAGGGGCTGTGTGACATGAGCCAGGTCACCGTTTTCTATCATCCCCCCACCGGGCGAACAACGGGGAAGCGAGCGGGTCTGCCTGGGCGAAGGGGAGGGTCGAGGTGGGTCAGCCCCCTCAGGCCTGGACCACGCAACGCGTCTACGCGTAACAATATCAAGGACTAGCTTTATTTTGTAACTACATGTTATTCACGCCCTCCGATGTTGTTTACAACATNACGCGTAACAATATCAAGGACTAGCTTTATTTTGTAACTACATGTTATTCACGCCCTCCGATGTTGTTTACAACATTCAAAATAAAAAATACAACTATGTTTATCACTTAGCTTTCGTAAAATCGCTTATTTTAGTGAAAAAAAAAGTTTCAGTTTAAGAACTAAAAAATTTAGCTGTCATCAAAAGGAATTTTTCGATTTTCTTGAAAATATTTAATTGAAACTATTGTATAATATAATTCTAGCCAAAGCACAAATAAAAAGAGTATATTCTTTACATAGGTTCCAACAGAATGCGAATTGGAAGATTTGAAATAAAAAAAATTATATTTATTGTATGAAAATTGCAATTTTCTCATTTGTTTACATGTTAAAACGAAGAAAATCCTGTACGCGCGCAACTTCAGTTCCACATGGTGACAAAAAAATTTAGTTTAACTTCCCAACCTAAGTAGAATAAACCTTAATTAAATGCACATTAACGATACAGCACTATTATAGTGGATATGAAGACGAATAATCCTTTTTTCTCAGGAAAGTTTAAAAGAGTCTAACCATGGCCAGAAATTAAATGGCGAAAATTAATTCATACTGATACGCGCTCGATGCTTCGCATCCCGCTCAAGCGAGTGGAAGTGAAGCACAGCAGTTACATGATAGCGGCGGCGGCAAGTCAAAGGATTGTTTTGAATGAACAGGCGAGCGATATGCAGGTGGCCGCGTATCTGCTACAGGAAGCCAGCCGGCACTATAATCCTTTTTTTGGGGAGGCGCTGCGGACCATGGCTGTATTGATTTCTGCGTTTATCTGAATAATGCTCTGGATTATAGACCTCGTTCCCTAGCGCAACTCGGGGTGCGTCGAACCTTCCAGATGGTCAGGACGAATGACATGAAAGTGTGACAGGACCTCCGAGCTGGAGTTTTTGTGGAATCGATGAGTGGCTGAGTTCCGAGCGATAGAAGAACGAGCGGCGAGAGAAGTGACAAATAGAAGGGAAATCTGCGACTGCGAGTATCAAGCAGTGAAGAGTGCGGCTGGCAGGCTGGACTATTGGACTAGATGCGTGAGTAAAAGACATTGCAAATGATGGCAACATATAGACTGAACACGTACGAATGACGGGTATGAGTTAATTGACTATAACTAGGGGCATTGATATTTCGCGAAAAAATTTCGAGACAAGATACAGTCCAAAGTACTGTAGGGTCGTCCATCTTCTTTGACTGGCTAAAAAATGTTCTGACCCGTGTTAACCGTTTGCGCACGAATCACGAAGGTTCAGTGTCGGAGTTACTTAGTCCTGAGTGGCTTGGTCAAAGACGGACACGGCACCAGCAGCCAATGGATGTATAACAACAGCTGAGGTGTGTGTGTATATAGTATTGAAGTCTACTGTGTGCTCCGATTTTTACGCGAAAAGTCACTGGCCCTAACTATAACCAAACAGATACATTAAGAAGGACGTTGATTAGAGTTGAAATATACATTAAATATTGCGGTCACTGTTAAAAAAAAAGAGTAATCGTGGAGACAGATAATTTAATGCTGTAAATAATAGCTGTGTGCATAAATTAGAAATCAAATTTAGTTCTTTTGTTTTTATTAATACCTCCATCCCTCACGAACTCAGATACACCCCTCAGGCGTCCAGATAACAATAAAACCGTAAACTGGTGTTACTTTGCACCTGCTGGGGTAACATTGCACCACTCAAAATGTTTGTTTTGGTGCCAATTGGTGAAGTGGTAACAGACAGTATCTGGGTAGATAACATTCAAAATTTTAATTAACTAGCTACAATTTTCTGCTTCTATGCCAAATCTCACCAAAAAAAAAAAATTTAGTGGTGCAAAGTTTCCACAGTAGGTGCAAAGCAACCCTGGTTTACGATAGGTCAAATGTATTTATGGTGTAAAAATATTTACAAACAGATAACTATGATATGTAATATTTTGAAGTAATGCTGAACATATAATGGTGACATAACTCTTGCCTCTGGGCTATTTTCGCACACTCGCCTATGTTGTTTGTATAGAGCTGTCCTGTATTTGTCTCTATAAGCTATTCACGGTTATGTGAGCACTTAAAAAAAAAGTGTTATTGCCCCTATTTGAAAATATTGTAACGAGCACATTGAGTGGTATGCGCCCAGTGGTGGTAAATATTGAGGGAAAGTAGTTCCACGTGTTATAGTCGAATTAAAAGAGTTAGGTAAAACATTTCTGATTACTGAAACGATTTATTTTGTTTGAGGGTTTTTTTAATGCGTGTAATAGTAATAATCAGTAAATCTGTAAAATAACTGCTAATCTAATAATTTAAAAATTTCACTTGACCTATGCATGAATACAGTGATGAGGTTCACGGCAATGTTAACTTTTTATGTGGCGGAAGAATACACAACACGTGTACAAGTATAGTCCATATACGGTTACTTCCAACTTTCTTGAAGCCCNGCAAGTATAGTCCATATACGGTTACTTCCAACTTTCTTGAAGCCCTGCTCTTCAGGATATTCTTCCGACTCGTTCAAACAAAGCCTAACCGAGTCTAGAAAACTACACCACAGAGACAAAGCCCCGCGTTAGTGCGCACTCTGTGTAATAATATTTTACATAAGAACTATTCCTTACTAGATATTGCCAAACACACCTTTTTATTTCTCTGTTTCTATTCATATTAGTTATCAATGAGGTATTATATTTTATAGATTAAATATAAGTACAATTTAATAAAAAAAAAGAAGTTTTTTTTATGTTAGCACAAGTATAAAACGCTTGTGATACATGACGTATTTAGGAGACAACCAATCACGTCATACATAGGCTGTTTACTGAAAGGTTTGATTCAAAAATCGTGAATATAT